>JAVSBS010004720.1:41975-62647 GCA_033124195.1 Coracias cyanogaster
GTTTCTTTTTTCTTTGGTTTCCATGAACATAAGATTTTATGAGTACTGATATTGAGTTACTATACATTATCTAAAAGTGTAACGTAAGTTCTGTCCTGGCAGTCAGTAAGATGCCATTCATTATTGTTTCACACTGGGGACTGGATATTCTATATGAAAAAATATGTACTTGATGTATGCTCCATCCATATGACAGGACTTTCCTTTCTGATGTGCAGCCCCTAGCTGACTCCAGCTAAAGGTAACCCTATCAGGTTCACCTAGGTTGTAACTTACTCTTAAAACACCCAAAATACTTTACTCCCTGGAGCTGTTCATTAAAAAAAAAAAAAATTAAAGTATGTTTTCCTGTTAAGTATTGATATGTTAAGTGCTGCTTCCATTTTGAAAGCTTGGTACTGTTTAATGTCAGTTTTGTCAGATCTTGTGCACTTATAAATTGTGTTCTGTTGATTCATTTCCTCTGGCAGCATTGCAAAGTTTTGCTAGCAAAGGAATGGAAGAGGTCAAACCTTAATTCTGTGGCAATTTCCCTTCTTGTGTTTCACTTTCACAGATTTTATACTATGTCATGGAACTTCCTTTTTTTAACTGATACTCCCTACTTATGTATGAAGAGATTCAGGCACCTCTCAAAGATTTGCAGATCAGTTTGTGTTAGGAAGGTGTTTCCAGCATAGCAATGCCAGCTGAATATGTCACACTGCCTTTCTTCTTATCTCTGGTTTGGAGAGCTGATAGTCCAGACCAAAATAAATCTGTTTTTCCCTTGCTTGTTTGAGGATGCATGTTGGCTCTCCCACATCATAGTCTGCTGGAGAAGAGAAAATTTTTAACGAAGAATAATGATGCCATGCACCTGGTCTTTACTTCCAGCCTAATGAAGGAGTAAGGCCTGGTCCACCAAAAAGTAATGGAGATGTGGCTGAGCTGTCTGCATATCTGTCATCTCCTGTGCTGGCAATGACAGATCAGACCAATCTCTTACCTTTGACCAACTCCTGTCCTGAAACCAAACAACTTGTCCAGAAAATCCTGCCTTGCACATACAGTGTTTTAGGCTAAAAATGCCCTTAATATGTATGGGAACTATTTGCATTATACTTCAAACAAGCTTCTGCTGTCTAGTTTGAAGCTGGACTCACATCCACAGAAGTATTTAGCTGCCGATCCTTGGTAGATACCTTGCTTGTCCGGTCACATCAATCCTCCCTCCCATATTGTTCTCTGCTCAGGTACCACCAGCCTGGATGTATAACTGTCACCAGGAAAGAGGCTTCATGAAGGAAAAGGCATTTCAGAAAAAGGTTAAAACTCCAGGGCTGTTTGAGGCAAATGGAGAAGAACTTAAACTAATGAGATAGATAGGCTAAGCATCAATGGAATTTAGATAGACTTTTCAGAAAAGCAAATTGAGTATAAGTGACATCAGCTTTAAAAAAGATTTAAATATGTTTATTTTGTGTTTGGTTGTTTGTTTTTAAATTGTAAAAATATTAACAGGCCAAAATTGCTAAGTCAAAAAAAGCAAGGGATCTATAAAAAAGCGTTTATTATTTTGACAGTCAGATATTGCTTCACACTATCCATGAAATTAAGGTTATAAGTCCTAACAGAGAGTCTGTTACCCGCATATTTGTGTGTGTGAAAAATGTTATTAAAATAAACTGTGCCATTTGGGGAGTTTTTGCTTTAAATATAGTAAAAAATGCAGAAATTTTCCATGAGATTTTTTTAAATTAAGCAGAAAAACTCCTCAAAAAACAGACTTGTATTTTAGATTTTGTTCTACCAAACTGAGTGAGAATCACCATATTTGTATGCAAACCTCAATGTGATTTGTAGTGCAAGTGAGGAACTCCACATGAAAGGCTTTTGCATTAAAATCCCTATTAAACTAGTTGTTAATTAATGCAGCAAGTTAAAAGCCACTATAAGCAGGTAGAAAACCCAAATGGCACTGCATCTCTGCACACTTTACTTCAGCCTAATACACTGCCTGAATATTTCAGAGTATCTGAGTTACTAACAGCAATTTTTGAGACTTGGAGCAGTTACAGTCAGTTGCCTGACCCCAGGAAATATAAACACTGGAGAGGAAGAGTTTTTGGAATAGAATGGCAGCAAGGAGGCTAATATAGTGATTGTAAGTGGTTTATTTAGTGAGGTGAGTGAAATCAGCGATGGAGTGAGAGTACGAAAAGCATACTCTTACTTTTTTTTTCCATGATTAAGACATAAATGCATCTATCAAAACAAGTGGAGAGAGTTTATTAAGATAAATTAACAGAAAGTTCAAAATACAGCCATGGTTATTTTTCATCAAAATATGCTAAATATTATCAAATACATCATATTTGATCTTGGAATTATATTTCAGGTGAGGGCAGCCTGAGCACAGGTTTAAACTAACAGCTTCTTCTGACATGCTCTGACAGCGGGCTTTCCTCCCTTCCAAGGGAAAATCAGCCCTCTGAAGGACATCTTCTCATAAACAGAGAAAATAAAACCCAACAATGCAGGAGCATTACATTCCAAATATAATTCATCTTATCTACATACACACAGTAGTGCTGGGAGAGGGAAGTTATGCTGTAGAGGAGCAAATGCCTCTTCCAGGGCTACCTGCTAGCATGAGCACAAGGTAATTTAATTCCTGTGAATTTCCAGGAAATTTTTTCACCAGCATATTAAAGAAAAATGAACAGAAGAGGGACATAAAGGCCCTATGCAGAGTTTTTCCATTCTTTTATCCAGTTTAGATCTCAGGTGCCTTATACAGAAAAGTAAACAGCAAAGAAATACCTGGTTTGTGGGGTGAAAAGAAGTTACAGTGTATTGGAAGGAAGTTATGGGGTTAAAACAAATGCCTAAAAGGCAGCAGATAACAGTTCTGTTCCCAGATCTGGCACAAATACTTTCTTTGCTCTTGTACCACAGTATTTCCTCGCTTTAGGATCAGTTTCTCTATAAAATGGAGGTGATAACAGTGCTTAACTGCAGCTGGGAAGTTTTTATTTATACTTGTTACAAGCTTTCAGGAACAGAGCAAGATGGAAAGTGGATCAGTTTGGACCTGCAGATTTAAAACTATCCTTCAAATAAAACACTTCCTTGATAGTATTATGTTTATTTTACACTAATGATGTGGATAATAACAAAATAATCAGCATTTGCACTAATTTGCTCAGTCCTGCAAATTATTAGCTAATGCCATTACATGAAAGTTCTGTTTTCTCTTCCTACAGTCAACCAAAAAAAAAGAAGTAAAGAAGAAAAAAAGTAATGTCTTCTATCTTGTATATGGCCAAGAAGTTTTTTTCTGATAGAGGATTTTAACATTAATTCTGTGATCCTGATGGGTTGTTAGAGAGAATTAGAGGAAAACAAAGATGCTTTTTGCACCTTCTAAAATAACTTGAAGGAATGCTTTGATTGTTTTTTAGAAATAAGCACACATAAAAAGTGGCATTTCCCTATTTCTCTTCCAATGAGTTCTGGAGCTGAGAAATCCCCCAGGCAAGACTTTCAACTTGCTTCCTTCCATTGCAGAGCAGACAAGCGTTGCTGAGGCCTGCAGAGCCTTCCAGTTGCTTGAAGAAGGAGGAGACTATTTGGTATGATTCAGCACCCATCAGACAAATTATCTCACCTCTTTCTGGCTTTTTAATATGTTTTTTTTTTTAGCTATTGTCCTTGAAATTCTGTCTAAAACAGGTCAGACAGTCTTAGGAGTCTGGCCCAGCAATATTCACCCTTAACTGAAGCAATGTTTACACACAATACCTGTTTTAATTATGAAATATGCCTATTGTGAAAACAATAGACACATTCAATCACTGTATCCCAGAACAAATGAGAGAAATATTCCAGAGCTCCTATCAGAGCATAATAGGTATAATTTTGCTAGCGATATGGTAATACACAGCAGCTTTCCCTGGACGGCTATGTAAAACAAAGAGGCGGTTGTCAGCCTTTCAGAATCAGATGTTAATGATATTTCATGTCTTTGTTGAGTCTGTGGAAAGCAGCTACTGCACCTAAAAGGGAAATGACTTCCATACCAACCTCCCCCAGCCAAAGTCGTTCAGATTGGGAAAACTGGATGAAGTCCATATTTATACTTCGGAAAGAGGTGTAAAAGAAGATTTCAAGACAGTATTGACTGAGCTGTCTCCCAGTCTCATTACCCGAAGTTATATCTTATCATTGTGATGAAAGTTTTTAGTTCAGTGTATTACAGTCTCTTTTGTTTGCTTTTTTTTTCCTTTCTCTCTTTTTCTTTTTTTTTTTTTCAAACATATACGAAGAAAGAATGTAATGTAAGCAAAACGCCAATGTGTTTCTGGCAAATGAGGAGTGTTTTCTACATCTCGTATATTTTTGGAAGCATTTGAATCCAAAAGTAATATGTCTTCCAAATCGGGAAGAAGGCTTTTTAGTAGACTGATGCCTGCACGCAGCAGAGCGAGTGCTGTCTGCCCCAGTATTGCAGCAAGCAGGGATGGGTGCTGTCAGAGCTAGTCTGGAAGATTGGAGCCAGCCAAAAGAAGGTTTTCTGTAGCTTTATTGCTGCAACTTCATTTTGCTGTACTACTGTATGTCTTCACTTCAGAAAACTTTCTTTCGTTTGTTTTAAGAAGAGGTCTTAATTCCAATGTAAAATCCGTCCAGAAAGGAGGGCCCCTCAGCACTGTATTCCAGCTGGTGGGGATTAGCTCAGTCCTTTTACCGGATACGTATCATTTTAATCTTAAGCCTTTAGACACTGTACAACATACTATTAAGTCTGTTACCAAATAAAACACTAAAAGGCTGATTCACTAAGGGTTACACACCCTTTGCAGGGAAAAAGCTAACATTTACAAAGGGATAACTGCCAAAAATCACTTAAATTTCATGTCTTTCCTATTTACTAAATCCCACATCCACAATGTGTACAATAACTTCCTTCAGATATGCCCCTGGGAAAAGTGCAAGTCAAAATGAAGGGGAAGTTGCCCCCCTAAAACATGTCCCTAGCTCTAAAGAATGATTTATATTGGTTCACATCAGACAATCTGAAAAATGAAAGTAATGTTGTTCAGGAATAAAATGAAACCTTCCAGAAAGTGTGAATCATGTACTTGACTTCTATGGTAACGAGTAATACATTTCCTATAGGAGTTAGTGGTTAGGGCATGAAACTGGGACATTAGCAGACCAAGAAGGGGGTCTTGCACAAGTGACTTTGCAGTTTCTGACTCGGGTGTTTAAACCGAAGCAATATTGCAGTGCTTGGTTATTTGGAGAAATGTGGGTGACAGAATCACTGGTCTTTGAACCACTCACCTGAGTTTTTAAGAACAAGTGCAGATGCCTGACTTCACTCTCTATGGAACTTCTTAAATGGTGCTTTATCTGTCTGTCTAGGATGAGGCAAGAAAACTTCTTATATTTATAACATGCTTTGGAGTAAGGGAGCGGTCTAAATCCAAACTACGATAGCCAGTATTTATTGGCTAGCCTATTGTTCTGACACGGGCAAAGAAGTATCTTACTGCATTATTTTAGCCAGTTGTTTGAAGTTAATCACTATAGCTTGTGGCTATGCTTACGGGACCATCATAGGGCACAAAGATCAACTCAGGAGCTCACTAGGTGTGTGTCTGGCAACAGCACTGTGAATGAAACTGCATTAATAGCCTGTGTCCTACTGTTTGGGTAATACAAATAATTTAAGTTTTCTTCCAGGGGGTTGGGTTGTTGTTTTCAGTAAGAAATAATTCATTTATTTTGGAAAACATTGTTTAATGTATAATGAAACCTTCCAATAGTACTGAGAGGCATAGCTGTGCCATGTCAGCTAGCTAGCCCTGCAAGCTTGACTGGCTGTTGTGACTGCGAAACGGGGTGCAGGCACCTCACTGATTCTGGGTTTGGTGCCCCCCTTTCCTGCTATTTTCCACAGTCCCTGTTGTATGAAAAGAAACTGTTCCTA
Organism: Coracias cyanogaster; assembly: GCA_033124195.1. Taxonomy (NCBI): domain Eukaryota; kingdom Metazoa; phylum Chordata; class Aves; order Coraciiformes; family Coraciidae; genus Coracias; species Coracias cyanogaster. Next base: position 47,956 of record JAVSBS010004720.1, read on the forward strand.
CGCTTATTGGTTACAAAAATGAAAAACCTGAATGTACCCAACAACCGTGTTTTTTGTTAGAGAATAAACTAGTGTAGAATTTACAGCATAAAGCTTTTACAATGTCTTTTTACATTCAAGATATTTGAGTAAGAAGAATGGTGAAATCAACATATTCATTAAGCCCTGACATAAAGTAGTATTAATCCTATTGCACAGATACAGAAATTGAACTGGAGGAAAAGATTTTTGTCTGGGAATTGAGGTAAGGATTTTTGTCTCAGCAAGGATTATAATTCAAAGTTTTGATTTAGTAGCCCTATGCTCAGAGCTGCAATTTTCCCTAGCTCAATTTTATTGCAAGGGTCGTCTTGGTGTTTCCATTAAATGCCTAGTTTGAGGGATTATATGATTTTTGTTAAAATGTCAGTATTTATATATTAAAGTTTTTTTTCAGGCTATATATTGTGGGAAAAATCTGGAAATAAAAAGTATCACTCATATGTAGCCTGAAGGCTCCAAGGACCACTAGACAATGTAAAACACAATCAAAACCAAAATCTGCTTGTTTATGTAACAGTCATGATTTTAAAGATAATTTTGTGATCTTAGGGGATCCAACTAATGATTTTTCAGTACTTGGCCTTGGCAATATTACTAGCCTGAAGTGGAAAGTTTGCTTCTGATGACCAAGTTCCTCTGTCACTTCACCTACAGTTGGTTTATTTTGGAGATCATCAGATACAAATTCTGTTACATGTTAACAGCGTTGCCAAGCTCAAGGATTCAAAAATAATGAGCTAGTTTATTCTACATGGCAAAGTGATTAGTGAGAGAAAATGCAAGGACAACAACAACCCAACAAATGCTCTTAATATTTATTCTGTTGTCTCCTCTCTATGAGGCCTTCAACAATGCCATGGCTCGGTACTACAATCACAACTAGCTTATTTATCTTCAGGGATGAGAGATCTCTGAAGTCTAATGACAAAAATATGGGCCTTGGTCTGAGGTATCCATAAGCTGTTTTAGGAGGGGTTGCAGTGCAAGGCGTTTACAAACAGAGCCGGTCTTTGTTACTGCAGAAATAGGAAGAGTAGCGCCTGAGAACCTCCATCAATGTATGACTATATTTATACAAACACCATTAGGGGGAGCTCTGTAATAGACTTAATGCCAGTCTATTACAGCTTCCTCACCTTTAAAACCACTACCTTCCCTTTTTTTTTAATTAGTGGTAAACAAATGATGTGTAATACATTAGCCTTTATGGTACTTCTACCATCTTCTTCATCACCACCATTGAGACTGGCAGACACTACGGTGGCAAAGTCACCAAAAAGACCAGTGCAGAACAGAATGATCAGTGTCAGAAGAAATGGGATAAATAAAATGGATTCTCAGATAGAAGTTGATGTGATCAGCTATGTGATTCTACTGTTTCCTCTGATATCCCCATTCAATTGCAGAGTTCTGCTGTAAGTATTTGTGGCCCTTAAGTAAGGTACCATGTTGAAGAAACTTTTCTTTTATCACCAAAATCTGTTTCCATAGAGGTCCTGCTGTAAGTTCTCAGGGAGCAATCTATTCAGCTGAAGTTCCTCCTCCTTTGAAATATCTGCTATTGAATCCTATTATGTGAAAAAGAATGAGCTAAGAAATTACACCTAATATATATGTGATACATCACATTATATAGGATGTGATACAGTACATCAGTCACAGAACCAGCAGTTAGATTCATTCGTTTTTCATATAAGAAAGGCTTACTCTTATTTTTAGAAAGATAGAGTGGTTTTTCTCACTTTCTGTGAAGTTGAGAACTTAGAGATTGGGATTTGGAGAGCTCTGTATGACCTGCAAAGCTGTAATAAAGAATGAGGACCCATAGCAACTTGAATTCACATTCTTGAATAAGATGCAATGATAGATAACAACAAAATAGAGGGATAGAATGATCTCAATTTCATCTATCTGGAGAAATAAATCCCACATAGCTAGGCAAGATGCTGAGAGGAACCAGTGTTTCAGCATGTTGTGAGTAGTTCAGAGATACAGAAGTTTTTCTAAAGGCTAACCAGGGAATAATTAGTTAAGCAAAAGCGAACATTACCCCCCAATCCAAACAACAGTTTGGCATGGTAAAACCAAATTCATTGCTAAGATTAACTCTGTTTGAGCTAAAAAGTGCTTTCAGTTTTTAATTTGATGTATTGTTCTTACAGAACTGAAACTCGAAGAATTAACTCTTCATACTTCTTTTATACTGACTTGAGGCACTTCTTAAGTACTTTTAAAAATTTGCAAACTGGTCCCTCCATTGCTCAAAATACAATGTGAGTGAGGTGCAATGAATTCATTCTCAAAGAAACATATTCAAGTAATTGCTGTGCTGTTGCCAGCTTCTGTAAAACTGCCTGGCAAAAAGTGTGCAAACGGTTCAGGCAACATTGCTCTGGTCCATTGTACAACAATGTCCACATTTAGAACAGTGAAGTTTATTCTTCTTTTTACCAGGACAAAGTAGGGGGAATAGAGATACAATAGTGTGAACATAACCAGAACACCTTCGAGAATCACATTCTTACCATGGTGGGGCTTCTAAGGATTTAGATTGTCTTCACTGTATTGAACCTGGCACATCAATGTCCTAAGAAATATACTTCCATGAAATCCTACAAGAGGTTAGTTACCAGAAACTTTAGTTTCTGTGATTTCCAAAATGTAAAAAGCAGCATAAATAGTTCTACCTGATCTTTTTGTTGGGTTATTAACTTGTTCCCAGTGTATAACTGCTTCAGTTTGTGGCTGTCTCGTCTGCTTTCTCTCTGGGCCTTTACTACCTTCAGGCACACTGTTTGCAAGGCTTGATCATGAGCAGCTTGGGGCAGGGCACCTGCCTTTCTCTGTATTTTCGGTACTAAAAGAGCCCGTGGTTGCCACACAAAAGCAGCATTCAATATTACAAGAGTACTAAAGTATTTCTTGCATCGTGAAAGTAATTAATGACATTTGCCTGCTTCTAATAAATCTTGAACAATTTATGGCAGGGTATAGTATGTTGTATACCACCTAAAGGAGAACTGCTGCAGGAAGCATCTCCAGCCCATCAGAGTCCTGGTTATCTCTCTTTTGAACTTTCTCTTTGCCCAGTGCAGACGAGTCTATAATAAAACTGTAACATTGCAATAAACCCACCCAAAATACCAGAGCAAACAGACCTTTATTCCAGTGAGGCCAGGACTGTCGGCAGCCTCAAGACTGGGCCAGCTGCATTGAATGGACTGCTGCTCTGAAACATACAGTTATGCTCCTACATTAAATGTCCTGAAAGCAGTCACAGGTTGGCACTTGGAACTGCTGTGTGTCAAGCACTGAAAAGAAGTTACTTTTTTTTCTTCTTGGACTAGAAGAAATTATCAGATGATCAAAATGGACTGATTATCTTTTTTTTTCCTAGAATGCTAGATGTGTTTGCTAACATAGAAATCTTCAAGACTAGGATACTGGAAATATTTGTGAAATTATTTGTAAGTTTTCAGGGCAGGGGGCTGGCAGTCCAAAAAGACCTTTCTTCAAGGTATAGCAGAAAGCAGTGCTTTGCTGCATATTAGGAACATGGAGGAGTGGGACTATTTGGCCATAAAAGTTTTGGTATGCGAGTATTTGGTTTTATGCAATGCACATAAACCTGGAGACTCAACATCCAGCCTGTTATGCATGCTTTAGCATGCTCAAGACCTTGCTTGCCTACTTTACTTTGAGGTTACACTAGACATCAGGAAGATGTTCTCATGATTAGAAGTATATTGGACCTGAAACTGAGCCAGCCGTGATTCTTGAAAGGCATGAAATGGGGCTGAGGACCTCTAGGAAAACCATGGGAGCTTAAGTTGAAGGCTTTTCTGGAATAGTCTTGGAGTCTGCTCCTCAGCACAACTGAAATAATGAGAAAGGAGAGCAAAATAGGTGAAGGCAGTGAACAGAGTTCTCTTCCCTGTTGGAACTGTGGACCATCAGAGAAGAAAGACAGAGCCAGTGGTGAAGAGAGAGAACTGATTCAGTGAGAAAGAGCATGTCACAGGACACAATGTGTATGTCACCAACACTGACCACTGAGGAGAAGCATGCCAAGAGGTATTAGCCATTAGTTTAAATGTTGACCCAGAAGCTAGAAGACATAAGAGAAGGATGTTATGACGGAAAATTCAGGGGCTATTATGAGTAGATGAAGGTGACTCAAGCTGAGTTAGGATGTGCAGTAAGAAAGAACTGGATATAGTAACCTCTTGAGATCTCCACCATCAGTTGCTGTCAGTAATGAATTTGTGACCAGCAGAACTGGGAGGGCATTTTGGAAGGTGCATGATGTTCCTGCCAGAGCTAGTCCCTCACAACCCTGTCTTTAAGGAGTATCTGTCTTAAGTATTGCAAGGTAAGAATAACGATCTGTGAAAAAAGATCAGTCACAAATATGTTTGCAAAATTCAGTAGCTATTAATTACAATAAAAAAAACCCAACAAAATAACTTTCATGCCTTCTGCCTCTATCCAAAATACACTTGAGAGTTTTGAATATCTTTTTCTATTCCAGTTCCAGATTCTTTTATAATTGATTAGTTCCTTACACACTTTGTGGTAAAGGGTTCCATCACTAAATGATTTCTAAAGTTAATAGAAATCCCTATTCTTCCAACTTTTTCCTGTTGCTGTGTGCTGACAATTGAAAGTCTTGAACCCATGTTTATTTACCTCCAACTATGAGAGAGAAATAGAACATTTAGAAGTTAAAATCTGAAAAAAATTAGCTTATGCCATGACATGTGGCAAGTTGAATCACAGAATATTCATATCTTGGTCACCAACATATCCTCTGCAAACAGCACTCCAAAGGAAGATGGAGGATGGATCCAGGCTAGAATTTTGTCTAGCTGTGGATACAGTGTAAATTGCAGCAGAAGAAAGAGACAAAAAGAGAAGGTTGCAACATTAGAAAATTTTTATGGCAAACTGTCTATTCTTCTTTGAGGAATGAGGAACAAATACTGCACAAGTGTGATCAAGGTTATCCAAGACATGAGGTACTCACTTTGAGGAAAAAAAAAAAAAAAACTTCAACAAAATTCCTATAGAACTCTTGAGTGGAAATTAAAATCGCTTTGATGTCAACATGACTCACTTTCTCCTGGGAGATTTCCACTCCACAGAATGGGTTGAAAGATCCTTTTTCTGCATGTCCTTGTTCCGTGTATAACTAATCTGGGTTCTGTTGTATGAAGACCACAACACTTGTTCCAAAAATATAACAGCCTTTGAGGTAGTTATGGGAGCAATTCTGCAAAACTATTTTAGAGGAGATATACTGACTGAGTTAGAAGGATCTTTTCAATAGAATTTGAAAGTATGGTCAGTGTTTATGTGAACATATGTACTTAATTCAATGAAAGCAGTGGCTAAACATCTTTATTTTTGTGGAATGTGACATGGGATTTTTGTGGCATTCATAATTGTTCTAAATCTCATGTTCTATACTGCATGCAAATGGGTTTCTTTTGCATATGATTTGCAAATGGCATAACTGTTATGTGTAGACATGCTTAAAAATTCACCAGTACTAACATTCCTTCTAGACAATAAAAATGCCAAAAATTCCAACCCCATTTGTCTTATCAGTGTAAGTATAAAATTCAGTATTCTGTACAGGCAGTAGAAAAACTGTTTCTAGGAATTCTTTTGCAGTGACAAATTTGTAAATCTCATCACTCAAAGGTTTTCTTGAATTCCAAAATTTTTTTAAGAAATGTCCATCAAAAAATGTGAAACAATATTGGTGAGGATTTGAATACTTTCAGTCTGATCCATCAGTAACACTTATTTTAAACATTTAACATTTATCCTATCAAATTTTTAGGAATTAGGATTTTCAGAAAATAGTAGTCAAGGTCTGAATATTGTCTTGTAGTGATTAATCCAGTTAATAGAGTTACTTGTTTTATTCAACAAATTGGAAATGCAGAAATTTCTCATACTTCCACAGGACTTCTTCTAATGTCTAAATTCACATTGTTCATTGATACACTTCTAAAGACAGCCATACTTCTAATAATTTTAATGAAACTTGCCAGCAACCTTCTGTTATGACTGTAAAAGTAAGCATTCTTTGAGCAATCTACCAGTCCCATTCATTTTTAACTTGGAATGTCAAATTAAGAAGAGGATGTTGTGGGCTGCGAAGAATATATTTTCCATGTAAAGATTATTTTTATACTGCAATGTTTACTGCTTGAATAAAATAATGCAGAAACATTTCACTAAATGGAATTTCAAAGTTTCATCTTCTCTGTTTGCTTGCATGTGAAGAAAAAAGCGTGTATGCCTGCTTTTCCATTCCACTGCACCCTCAGTAGGGGTAAATAAATCAAGAACACTTTGAATGTCAACAAAGTTTTAGAGGACATAGCTCTTGTATTCCATTTATTGGTAGATGGAGGCAGAAGGATCTTGACTTTAAGAATTGTTTCATGTGTGATCTCTACTTGGCTGTTCTCTGTCTTTTGAGGATTTCAGAGAGAAGAATTCTGAATATTTGACAGGGTGGAGAGATGTCAAATGTGGTTTTCTGCTTCATCATGATCAGAAAGGTTTGATGTGTTATTGATTGGATTTATATGGGACTTTCTGGAAAGCAATGCATGTACAGGGGTATTCACTCTGCCAGTGACACTGAGGTCATGTTAGGCATGGTTGGCTGAAAAGAACTTTCCTTCATTCTTGGACTTTTTCAGGCTCACACAGTACCAAGGACCTCACTCACTTAGTTTCACTGAAAGATACTTTGTTAAGCAGTCTCATAAAAATGCACTAGAATGAAATAACTTTCTAAGAAAAAAGTTTGGATGTGAATGGATAGAGGTATTGATAAATGCAGACTGCTAGAAGCCGAGTTTGGAGTGATTTTGACATTGCTTTAATTTCCTGTCCTGGGATGAACACTCTCTCTCTTTCTTTCTTTTCTTTTGTCCCAGATATCTCATGTACATAGATTTTACATCAATGTAATTGGCTTTGGTGGCCTAAGACCCTTGGAGTCTGTAAATTCTGTTCAAGATTTATGAGGTTGCAACTAAGATTAGAAACTGTATTCGAGAATAGCATATCTCATGCAGAGATATGAATGGATTCATTTCTCATGAAAATTAGATGGGTGAATTGAAAATGTTTTCTTCTGCTGCTAGAGTAATAGAGAAAGGGGGTTGGTATAGTCATTCAAAATTATGGCCTCTGAATCAAATCTTTAATATATTTTTCAATACACGATAATTTTATCTGTCATCACTATCAAATAGCTTTAATGTTATTCACTTAACATCATTCAAGAAACAACTTAACTAATGTCTCCAACAGAGAATTCATCTTCTGTTATTTCTCCAGCTGTATTTTCCTTCTTACAATCCCCAAAATGACTCTAATGCTGACTCCTCCTACTAAATTACAATATCCAAACAATTTAAATTAGTATGTCATGAGATTGGAGTCGTTTTGTGTTTGACCTAATTATTAAAATTACTTTCTGAGAACTAATGGCATAATTACTCTTATAATTAGTAAAATAAAGAACCTGTAACTGCTCAGACTGGGAGCAGCTGATATGATCAAGCTTTAAATTGAAAAAACCCAAAATTTTCATGCCCATCGTCTGTAGCTCAGTGTGTTTCAAAGGGAAAGCTGATACATGCCTGAAATGACTATGCTTAAACAATTAAATCTTGTCTCCACCTTAGCACTGGATTCATTACTCACTGATGAACCTTTGTCCCTACTTGCCTGTTACTGGGAAAACATACAGCAATGTCTACTATAGATACCAAAACATACTTGCCGTGTTATACTTTATAACAGGTATACCTTGTTATAAAACAGGTATGGTAGGCTAAGTGAAACTGAAAAAAGGGCTCAAGTTAGAGGCTAACCTCTGCCAGGAAGAGCTCTGAGCAGACAGCCTGGGGCTGCTGCCTTCAAAGCTCACTGCCCAGCAGAGCTCTCAGCATCTGGAATTGCTTGCCAGTAGCCAAATTACTGTCACCAATATGCTACACGGCTATACTGGGAGCAGAGGTGGTAAAGCTGGAACTGGGGGAGGGTTAGGAATCTTTTCTGGATACACTTTTTCTCCCATCCTTTCTCTTCTCACTTCCTGTATCATGAGAGGGAGAAGGCTGCCCACCTTGCTGATGCTTACTGGAACCTCCCTGCATGAGCAGACCCTGGCATACATGGGAATATGGTCTATGTGTATAGAGTGCACATTATGCCCTTTTGTGTGATTTCCTCCTGAGAAAATAGATCCCTGGTGGAACTGTTTGGCTGCTTTCACTAAGGATGACATAGCCGTGTTTGTCTCTCAGATTAGATAGACCTCCTGGGAAAAGTACATTTCTATATTATTTACTGTGTATCAACACCCATTTTAGAAGCCCTTTCTTGTTTATTTCTAGTATAATGCAATATACAGACTTTTATAGTAATGGAGGAATGGTGGAACAACTCTTCTGACTGGACTGCATTGATAATCTATTTATTTTGTTTAGCAGTCAGTGTATATCTCTAGTTTTATAAAGGTATCTCTCATTTTGATATTAAAGTTTCTGAGAGCTTCAAGTGGAAGTCATTGTGTTTTGCAGTAATTTTCTCTTGGTTTGTAGCCCTGAAATGCCAGAAATGTATTTTGAATACCCAGCTATATTTTAGTGGGAGAGAAGAACACCAAGACATTGTGTCAGTGTTCAATTAGCGTAAACAGAATATCTGCTCATAAACGTTTTACTGTGTTAATATTTTGGCCTCAGTATTCACTTGTCATGAAAGCTGCGTGCATCTTTGCTTTGAACACATATGACCAGACAAATCCATAATAAATGATACAGAATTATGCTGTGTCCTACAGAAGTATCCTGCACATTTTTATTTCTACATAAATTATTGAAGTGTCAGAAACAGAGTTTGCAACACCATGCAAAAAAATTGTATAAATTCCCCAAACAAGAGGGTGAAAATTATGTAAATACACTGTTTTATCTGTTAATAATGCAGAAGTTATTTCACAGAAGGATGTTTATAACTCAAAATGGGCTTGGATCCTCCTAAATGCGTGATACAGATTCTTCTCCTGTAGCTGATTTCAGTCAAACATAAAATGACTGACAAATGCAGAAAGTAAAATTAAAGTGCAGTGCAGAATGAGATGTTTTACCCACACTATCATTTAAAGGAAGAATAAATAACAAATTTACAAAGAAGTTGCTAGTTTAAATTTTCTTCTCATACTGACATCTTGAATAAGACATAAAAAGTGCTTCTCAAAATTCAAATTATGAAGGAATTGCTACTTTAATTAATAATTAAAATACTTTCTGCATCCAAAATATGAAATAGAAGACACTGAGGCCTGCACTATCATAAACAGAGGTGAAACACTCTTAAACATAAAAGCTAAGAAGAGCTGCATAAGGCTGAACAAAGATGAGAGCCTCTAGACTGTTTAATGATATCACAGTTTCAACAAACCAGACAGGGTATGTGGTTCTCCACCACAGAGCGAGGCAGTATCTGGAAGAGCAGCAAGGACCTGGGTTTCCTGCCTTCCCAGGGTCTGTGCTACCATCACAAGAGCAATCTCCATCATCATCCTTCGCTGGCAAGGACTCGGATCATGACCGCATGTGATCACTAAAATTTACCTTTAGTGGTTTTTTGTAAAGAGGGAAAGCTCTGTGCCATGGAATTCTGTTAATTTTAGCCTTTTTTTGTAAAATGGTTCATTTCTGAGAACAGGCCATTCACAAAATGGCCTGAATCCAGCCACTGTAAGGTTGATATCTCTGCTGCATTTTCCTTGATTCACTGAGCATATGATATATAAATATTGGAAACGAAAAATACAGCTAAAATAAATACTGAATTCCTTCAGACCCTGAAATCTGTATTTTTTAGGAGCAAACTGAAATGGAGACATACCTGGAAAAAACACCTTTGCCATATTTGCTGTTGTGCTTTACACTGTGAGCATATTTTTTTTTCTGCATTAAGCTACATTAAAATCCTACATAAATCTTTGACCATACAACACAGTTGTAAACTTAAAAAGTAGTAGGTTTATTTCATCTTGCTGGGTACTGTTACAAATGACCATTGTTATTAGGTGTTGGATTGTAACACATTACAGAGTCCAAGGAGAGTACACTTGGGACTTCAGTACAACATTAACTTATCAGAGATATGCACAGCTGTTTTCACTAAGAGGGTAGTGCTTTAAGCCAAGCATGGAAACAGAACTTAATAATCAAAATAAAACAAAACCCACAGCATTCTACTTTTTAAAAACAAAATCCAGGTAGCCTTTTCAAGAGGCTATCAAAGCTATAGGTACTCCTTCTTAAACTGTCATTGAACTTTAGACTTTTAATTAAGATCAGTCTTACTGATTGCAGTAATAAAGAAAAAGGAAGACAAGCAGCACTTAAATAACGGTGCTTCCGACTTCCAACTGGAGTAGTAAATACATATAAACAATATACTAAAGCTGAAGATATTACAGATTTTCTGATGTCAGATAATACTTCAGACCTAGTCCTTCAAGAACTTGCTGAGGAGGTTAGGAAACCTGCCACTGTCCACCCTGCTTCATACCACCTGCACTCTGCTCCAGGCTATACATGTCCAGGAATATGTACCTGGACTGAATATAGTTCATCAGTACTTCTTCTGAAAAGACTTGCAAGTTTAAGCTTTAAACAAGTTTTAAGCAACTGCTATACTAAAAACATGTAGAAACCATGCTTTTGAAGTTCACTGGTAATAAGAAGGATTAAGCGAGCTTTTGTAACTAGGATAACAATGTTTGTTTTACGTGGGCCTTTCACAGCATCTTTCCCTTGACAGCTGAATGCTTCCAATGATTTAAAATGGATCTCATGTTTCCTTTCCTTTCCTATCCTCTTTCCTTTTCAACAAAGAATTCCCTTGTTGTATCTATTCCTGTTTCACTCTGTGTGTGAGAGAGTGGAAATGCCATGTGCCTCAAACCTGTCAGAAAAGTTCATATCATCAAAAGGAGTTTGACATTTTGGTCCCAAAGTGACTGCATCTCCAGTCATGTCTTGCAGGAAGCAGGCCCATTGTCTGTGACCAGCTCCTGCACATCTCCAGCACTCAGGGTATTCCTCCTGTTCCTCTAAAACTGAATTTAAAACAGTCCGCCTGGGGAAATATAGTCACAAAAAGAAGAGCTACCCTAGCTGCTCTGAGCCATCACAAGGAAGGTTCTGGTATCTGCCTCAACAACGTCTCCAGCTTCCCATGCATGACCCTATTAGGTAAAAGAGGGATACTATGACATACATGATGGCCAGATGCAGTATAACACCACTTGCCTCCAAGGGAGCCAAAGAATTGCTTATACTAGAAAATGGTGACAGGGATACATGGGCTGGAGAGAAAGGCTGGAAAGAACTACTGACAGTTCTCCTTCCAGGTGTTAATAATGAGGAATGCAGTGGTGGCTTCAGGTATGTACACTCTACTTCCACCCAATGAAATCCATTGAGGATTAGTTTACATTTTAAACTCACTGGCTTGGATCCTTCTCAGGAAGCAGATTACAATTTCAGAGGTTATCAAACCAAATTTTGCTGGTTGTAAAAATATTCATAATCACTAGGGAAGAAATCAATGGTTTCAAAATGGAAAATTTATGTAACGGTGGGAGAGATTATTCAGAGCATCACATAAACAACAGACAAGGGGTTAAAGAATGGAAGAGTTGTCCAGAAGCAAAAGAAAATGAAAAGCAGAGGATTTGGACAGAGAGTGGGACACAGGTCTGCTCTCCCCTTCCTGTGGGCATGAAGGACTCTAGATAGTAAAGGTTAAAGCTGCTGTATGTCTCACTGCTCCCCTTTCTCACTCAAATCAGAACGATTTCTTGGATACTGTTTCTCCTTTCCTTCTCCAGGAAGGCTGTCTAAAAGCCACACAAGGCAGAGGTTTCATGGGAGTTTGTTGATTACTTAAAGCTTCCACAGTGCTTGGAGAAGTGAAAGCTTCCAGATACAGCAGAGCATGTAGGATGAGTTTAATACCACTGTGAATGGTTCTGAACATTCTTATCAAACACACTCTGGCAGTTCTGATAAGCTACAGCAACCAGAGCAGCAGAATAGCTATCATATGGTTCTGAATGGGAAGGACTAGAAATAGAGCTTTTTGAGTGTAACTTTTCCCTTATGAATGTTACTTTAGTTTTGCATGTGGAAAATTATGTTAAAAAGAGGGTGTATTTAATTATATATGTATTTAACCAACATCCAATTGATTTTTTTGCATAGACAGGACACTTCTACCTCAATCTTAAAGATATCTTAGATGTACAATTTGCTTGCAGTACCTCAAAACCTGCTGACTACTGAGTGTATCTAACTGTTACAGAGGGAGTTTTGCATTAGCTAACGCGTTTTTAAAAATGTGTTTTTCCCAATATCAGACAGGCTGAAGAGATTGCTCTAACTGTACACAAGTTTGCCAGGAACTAAAGGTTTGGGCAGTTGAACTTTCCTCCCAGTCCACGTGGAGAGCAAATCCCATCTTCCCAATGGAAGAATCAGGCAGAAGTTCCATAAGCACAAACTCATGAATACCCTGTGCAGAAATAATCCACAGAGATGGCTGTTTGGCTCTTGCTGCATTCTTAGCTGGTCAATCACAATAGTGCCAAAGATTTCTTGCCAACTCTCACACACTTTTCTGACACAAGTTCTTTCACATTGTTGCTTGTTTTCCTCTTATCTGCTATCTAAAAAACCTTAAGAAAACTCACAGAAGGGAAATAAACCTTCTATATTTATTTAAATAACATTAAAGCAAGGATGAAAAGTGCCAAGTCTGGACTGCAGCATAAGCAAGGCAAGTGGCTATTTAAGGCCATGGGGGAAGCCTCAGCAGTTCTTCAGTTTGTTCCCAGCTCTCTCATGGCATCACTCCCACTCACTGTGATTTACCCTTTCTCTTCTAGCTCCTCAGAAGTCCTCTGCCACAGTACCAGAGGATCAGAGAGAGATCTAATTAAATGCATATTTTAAATGTATTTTTATAGACTTGTTCGTTCATTTTTAATTATTATTCCAAGTAGCAGCTGAATTATTCTTGACTGCTTTCCATCTTATGATCACCCCATGTTTTATAGACTCTGTTACTGTGAACCTGGCAGAAAAAAAGACATCAGTTCAGAAGTTTTCTTCTATTGATTTGAGACTGGATTGCCTTTATTCAGTTTCTTATTGCATCAGAAAAATTTCTTTGAAACCTGTGGTGTAAACCTGATTTAACCTGGCATGAGAGATCATGGGAGCCACCTCTAATAGTCAGAGCTTTTCCTCCTATCTCTTGCAAGTGCCAGTGGTCTAATTCCAGGTATTTGCCCATCTTGGCCATCCTGCTCCTCAGAGAGAGGCAGCAGAGAAAGCTTAGCCCAAGTGTGATGTCTCATGTAGTGGTCATGGGTCCACTGAGGTGCATTCCAGGGTGTTGAAGTGCTTCCATGCAATGATGATGAGGATAGAAAAGGTGAGCCCAGAAGATCAGAATGTGTGGTCATTGCTGTCTGTAAGCCATGCACACAAGGCTCTAAGTGCCCCATGCATCAGCTCTTGCTCCTGGAACTAATGACCACTTCAGAAAATGATGCCATAGAGGATGGATATGAAGCGTGCAGGATCTGGGCTGACCAGGACATGGGCTCGTAATATAGATGCTTTTGCAACATTAATATATGCCTGTTTCCTTGTCAGATCTGCAGACTGTCAGAATTTGGCCCTAAACATTTAATGAAACCATTCTTATAATTAGAAACAGCAGAAAAGAAAATAGGAAAGGGAGGGGGGAAGAGGAAGAGCGAAAATTGTACAAAAGGCATCTGATTAAACCAGTGATAATTACTGATACTGTTCCTCTCCAAGCCAGGATCACACTTCAAAATAAAAAGTGGAAGATAATTTTGTTAATAATTTTAATCAGCTTCCTTTTCATGAAGGATCAGAGAACACTAATAGATGGTTTACCAAAAGACAGATGATTTGTAACACCATCAACTCAATAACTGAAACAAGAGACCTATTCTCTCTCCCATTTGTCTGAAGTAACGAGTTCCTCCAGAGGAGGAACAATAGACAGAGATTGAAAAGCCTTGATTTGACCTAAATGAAAGATATTCTTCGCTAGCGGATGCTTTATCCTGTAGTTTATTTTTCTCTCTTTCCCCAATGGGCTTTACAACCATGTTGTCTCATTTGTTTTCAGTCTTTGTTTCCTTTCCTGATACCAGGTTGAAGTCTGGATGGCTTAAGCAGTTTAAGGTATTCACTGAGAGGAATTTGCTCTGGTTTCCTTGGCAACAGGAGCCACAAGAAGCTCAGTAAGGCACTTTTTTGAGCAAGGTTTCTGTTTTTTGTTTTTGCCATTCTTAGGTAGACATCAAGGAGAGAGGAACTGGTTATATTCATATTAATCAGCTAAGCTGCAGTGAAAGGACAGGACTAATATTTGGCTTATTTCTGTACCTGGCAAACAATGTGAAGCTGCCACTGCTGTTAATGTCCCTGCTGTTTGCCTCCCAAGTATCAATAATCTTTATACCTAACAAGATTTGAAAAAAGAAAAATTA
>JAVSBS010004720.1:70800-95832 GCA_033124195.1 Coracias cyanogaster
ATCTCAATATTTCTGAATTTTAAGGAAACTTAGATCAGAACCAAACTCTGGAATTCTCTCTTTTCTGGAAACCCTGTTAATTCTGGATGAATTTTACTACATAAATCATATGCCCCTGCTTTTCAATGTGATGACTGACAGTGTGATTACTATCAGTACAAATAAGACAGATATATTCTGGTGCTTCCTTCTGAAAAATGGGGCTTGTTTGTTTTAAAAAATATTTCATATTAAAGTATTTATTATGAAGTTATCACTTGGAGACAGTTGCTACATACGTAGTGCCATATCTGTATTAAATACAAGAATTTCTAAAAGAGTTGAAGTGGGTGAAAAGTAGTGAGGATTTTCGCATTGTCACCGCTAGACTTTCTGAGAATATAAAGATTCCTTTTCATTATATTCAGCAACATATAAATGTTAACATAGTGGAAGAGATAGAGGTACAATTCCTTCTTTAAATTCTTTGTAACTCTACGACTAAATAATTCAGTCAGTTTTGAAGAGCTGAAAGAAGCTGAAATCAAGGTCAGATGTGGAAAACAAAGATATTTTCCATACACATAATATTTCCATATAATTATATAGGATCTGGCCACTGCTATACACAAGATTGCCCTTCACATTTGTCTATAGACTTTCCCTATTAGGAAAAAGGAGAGAAACCCTGGAACAGGGCTATGCAGAACATGAACAGACAGCAATGTAAAGAATAGTCAGAAGAAACCACTTTCAGTATACAACTATACTACAAAAAGTAGAAATTATGCTATGGATTTTGATTTCTATCTACAGATATTTAAGTTATTGCCTGAATGTTCTCATATATAAGCTCTAAAGTACTCTTGTAACCTTAAAGGGATCTGAAGAAAAGACTCATATTCTATATGACTTCTCTCTTTTAAAAATTTTAAGGAAAACTGATGGTTAGAGAAGTGGCTATACCTGTTACATGCCAACCCAAATTCTGGGTTTTAAAAAATTTTATAGTTCTTATGGCCTGGCCAAATTAAAGGTTATGCAAATTAAGTAAACCTCATGCTTCCTTTAACAAACAAGAGTAAGAGGTGAGAAAGAGTTGTTCTTGACTTTCACGCCAAATTTACTGGTTTTAAACCTGTGGAATTTGATTGTAACTGAAGATATTGCCTGCAAAGTTTTAATATTTCTTCTTTTCTAAAGTGTTTCGTGTAAAAGGAATGGAAGATAGATAGTGTCCCTCAGACAAGGAGGTCATCTAGGGGCACAAACTTATTAGCATAGCAAAAAGAGCTTTAAACTTGTTTCAAAAGCCCACAAGGCAAAAGTCCAAAGGCAAGTTAAAACCCAAACAGCAACAGTAACAATTATTGATCTAGCGTGGATGGAATCTGAAGATGAGAAGAAATCAGAAATGCTTCTGGAGAGATAAGAATGAAAATAACAGCCAAACTGCTGAGAACCTATGCACGGGATGAAAAGGACGAAGATTGTAAAAATGGTGACATGAAGAGAGTCACAGATGATGAAACATAACACCGAACTGATATGTTGGTTGCAGAGGAGCGCAAATTGTATATAAGTCAAGTGAGAACAAAAAAGGAATAGAAGTTATTACATACATCAAGCACAGTCATAGTAATGGAATTGTATAGTAGTTTCAGCTTTTCCCAGCTATATTATTTTCTGGGGTTTTGTGCTTCTCTAAGGCCAATTGAGGCATTAGAAGAATAAAATTAATATGCTTGTTTGTCTAACAACATGAACGCGATACTTTTTTTTGTAAATTGAGGAAAATTTCTACAAACAATTCAATCAACCCCATGAGACAAACACTTGAGCTGTTTTGATTTGATCCAGTAGAGGGCAATGACACCTATACACAATTGCTATTTCAATACACGGTGAATAAACACCCTTAAAGTTATAGTAAGAATAATCACACCATCCCCGTTTTAACCTTTCAGACATTGGGTTAATTAGGCAGAACTCCTGTTCACACATATTATCCCAAGAGAACACGTTACTGTATATTTTTCCTTTTTGATGTACAGCTGCGGTATTAAGTTAGGCATGATTTACATATATGAAGTGATAATTAGGCCTAGGAGCCAGGATGAACCATATACTGTGGATAACTGGTTTAGCTTGAATAAGATAAGCTTGAAGATATTACATGAATATCATTTTTATGATTGAAAATATGATAAATATTGCATATTGCTAGAAATGTTACCCTGTGGCTACACTAGCGGCATCCTCAAATATTTAATTCTCTCCAGTGAAGGTTTATTCTGTTTCTATGTATACGAATAATTATTATTTACCATTCATTTAATATGGTCTGTCTCCTAAGAAATTCACTATCTAAATTAGTCACAGATAGGTGAGTATTAGGTAGGAACTATCTGGACGAAGGCAGACAAAAAGGATTTGTCTCGGTAGGTCATAAACTGTGCATTTTGGAAACATCTCTTTAATACTTCAAAAATATCCATATTCATTCACATTTAGCCTCTCTTACTCTCTGTGTTGATGTTGGCTAGGTGCATTCTCCACGTGTTTACTTATTATTTTTAAGACAATAAAAAAGACATCCCCCTAATTCAAGGAACATTTTATAATTAAAGCCATTGGCCTCTAATACAGCTTCAATTTGTCTTTCCTTGCTGTGTTAAATCGAAGAAATATATTACAACCTTATCAGGGTAGATCCTTCTCTTGCAAGCTACCTACAGAACAGCATACTCTATCATACCTTGAAGTGAGTCATTAGGGCAGTTTATGTAATTTATATTACTTGAAACTGTAATGAAGTTATCAGGAGATTTTATAAGGAAGTTAAGAGTTCATCCAAGTTCTCAAAGCTGTGGAATTATGTATTGATTATGTTGTTTACATGATGATATACACTGATTATTATTCAAGCTCTTTGTTAACAAGATTGTACTGCATTCTAGTACAATGACTGGACAAATATTATTCAATGAATATTGTTGACAAGTGTGCTTAACTCTGTACGGAAATGAGTAAAAGACAAGATACCTGACTTAAGGAATTTGCAACCTACTATTAGACAGATATGGTGATCAGATGAGACAAGCGATTAGACAGATGGGAGATGCAGGAAACTTTAGAGAGGATGTCAAGAATCCGATCATATGATGACTCATTCTAATCATGTGCATGTGTTGACACTTCTTGGTAAATAAAACATTTTAACTGGGAGAGATCATCTGATGTTTCAACTGCAATGGGTTTTGGTGAAGGATTTAAAGAAAACCAGATTCCGGGATGACCTTGAGTTAACAGTGCAGGGTGGAGGTGAAAGATATCTGGGGGGGTGGTTACTAATAGGATATTAAGACAGGCATCATTTTCAAAACAGAAAGGAAAGATGGAAGGTAATACCACCGAAAACAAAAGAAATAGTCCATGGATTTGCCTGTCAATCTCAGGTTGTCATTGGCATTGGGACAAACCTGCTTCTCCTCCTTCCCACAGAGGTTGAATCCAAACCCTTATCTGAACACTGTGAAAAAGCAGAAGAATATAGGATGGGTTTTAGTTGAGGTTACCTCAATAAAGAATGATTTGCCATAATGAATACATAATTTCTTTTTATTAGTTGTGTGATAATGTTAATGTTATTTAAGTAACTTAGGACTTGGTGTTGGTGTTTTATTTTGCTTATTTTTCTACTGTGAGTACATTGAGGTCATTTCTGATCAGTCTTTGGAAGGTTGAAGATGCCCATGAAACCAAGTTTCTAGAGTAGTCTGCTTTTTTTTTTTTTAAATGGTAATATATACTTTAGTGTTTAAAATAGAAATGAGTCAAGCAAATCATATGTTTGCTATTTACAGAAACTTTTTTAAAGCTTTGGGCTTTTTTTTTGTTCCGTCTAAAGTTATATTAGAAAGAATTTCCATACAGCTTCTGCAAATCTGAATAGAATCTGTAACTTCTCATCTAAATTTATCATGAGTTTTTAACTATTTGATAGAAATCCAGACATATTTTTAACAAAGAAAATTGAGTTATGGCTTGGGATTTAAAGTGCTTTAAGAAGTTAACGGATTATTTATGAATTCAGGACGGTTTGAGGGTACCTGTATGGCTATTCAAAACCCAGCCATTGGACAAAAGTCCACAAGGTTCCACAATAAAACTGTGATTGGTAATTTAGAGGATGATATATTCTTGACTATAGAGTGCTCCAGCCCTGAAGCAAACAGGCTGGCTTTTGTGTTACGCTGAATATCACACATTGGGACAAGTTAGTCATGTCTATATATGTAAAATTATGGCAATTCAGATGTACTCCATTTTTGCTAAATTAGATACTATTATTTAGGTTTCAGCATGGTGACCTGCCAATAAACCAAGCCTGATTGTCTCTGGTTTAAGTAGTGACATACTGAAAACCTTGTGGGCTTGTGATAATGACAACATGGCTTTTTGGCACACTGGATTGGCTTTTGTTCTTATTTTTGCATGCATTTTTGATGTCATGACTGGGCATATTTCTTTTCAGAGTAGGTGTGGAGCAGCTCTACATGTCTTAATGTGTTGAGATAAAGAAACATGTTTCAGAAATGGTATTTTGAGTCATAGTTCTCACATTTTAACAATGAAAATGAGGTAATTGGTGCTGCAAGTTCCTTTGTTTTATTTAGATTTGTAGAGTTAGTGATAAATATTTGCTTCATGTTGGATAGGTGAAGCTTTACTTTTTCTTAACACAGTCATGATGTTCTGTCAATTTAAATACTTTGTGGGACATATTGACTAGATTTACCATTGCTGTTCTATCTTTAGACTTTCACAGATTACAGTATGAGATTAATATCATGAAGTAAAAAGGGTACAGTCTGTCTTAGCTCAGTTTATACCTTTTCATGTTTCTTCTGGGAAATAGCCCTATTGTCTCAAGTGTCATCCTATATGCCTTCCAGTTTTGGAAACTCCATTCTCTTTGTTTTGCAGTACATTAAGGGCTCCAAAGACATGGCTCAGATTTCGAAGTCTTGCAAGGCAAATATTGAATTCAGATTTTTCTAACTAAAAACTCCTTAAAATGTATTTATTTGTATGTTTAAATAAACACATATTTTGTTAATCATCTGGGATTTTGTTTTTTATTTGCAAAATTTGTACAATTGAACCTTCATATAAAATGCCAAAATATGGAACTCTTTTAAAAATTATTAGTTTTTTATAAATCTATAAAACTTTTTGTTATAAACTTTATTAACAAAAAGCAGTAGTTAACAGATATAAAAATAAGCAAGTTACATAACCATGGCAGGCTCCTGCAGTCTTTAGCTTTTCCCCACAAATGACATACACAACATTCTTGGCTGAAGCTTTATTCAAAACACATTTCAAAGACACAACTGTAAAACATTAGATCCTTCCAAAGAGCAAATTGACTAATGGGAAGAAACAAGACAGACCTGCTATGCAATGCAAAAGAAGGCTCCACCTAACCCAAATTCTAGTTTCCAAGAAAGCTACCAGCTATATGTCAGAAAGAGACAATTCTTCTAAATTCATTTACTAACTTGAGATAACCACAAATGGCTTTATACAGTCTGTAATCTCCCTGCTAATATCCTTCCTTTTATTTATTCTGTTCATCTGTCTGGTATCTTGTGTCATGTGTCTTCCCAAGATAAGACACTAGAGAAGATTATAGTCAACCTACAATTTGACTCTTGAATAAAGTCAAGGTTATTTTCTACTGTGAAGATCATCTTCACACCCAAGAATACTGGCAAACTGATGTTCTAGCATGAAGCACATCACCAGTTTCTTCATTTTCAATGCCATCATACTTACTTTAGATCTGAGGTTAAATATTGGTGGATACATATTCACACAGACTTGAAACAGCTTGTCTAATATTTCCTAATTTGTCCTCTTTTCTGGCTCTTAATGACGAGTGATAACTTTTGGTCTAGTTTGTTATGTTTTAAAACTTGTTTGACAGGGCTAATACAAGCAATATTGAGGGAAGGGAGAATAACTCACCTATTAATCAGTTGAACAGAAAGCTTAATCTTCGCTACCTCTTTTAAATATTTCAGACCTTTCATTGGAACTTAAATGAAAGTGTGGTCTTGCTAAAGTTCATCAGCATTGTCTAGACAGATTAATTTTGGGTGGGAAGATTTTCAAAGGAGCCTTTGGTATTAAAGTGAGATTGGTGTCTTAGTCAGTAATAATCACCTCTTAAACTGAGTATTGAGCTTCTGCCACGGGAAGGCAACTAAGGGAATATGGTGCTACCATCTTTGCACTTATGTCCATAAATTAGAATACACTGAATCCAACTCAGGCAGACTTGTAGCTGTGTAACTGTATTTGATTTATTTAAATTCATACTGAAATTTTGGTCAAATGTATTTCTCCCCCCTCCTATAAGGCATTAAGAGTCATCTTTTTTTTTTAATAAAACCTCTATGTTTAAAATTAAGCAGGAGATTGATGAAATATTGAAGAAAATCCGTTTGTGTGATAAATGTTGTAGGATCATTGGGGTGTTCTGTATAATCACAGAAGAGTCTGACTTTCACCCGCCCAGCTACATTCTTTATTTTGACATGTTAGTCAGTCACCTAACACAGTGATGCAAATCACAACAATAAAAACCACCTTACGATTACCATGTAATTCTAATGATTGTGTCTTGTCACATGGAGACAATTAATAACAGTAGGTCATGTGGAACACTATGCTGGAAACATGTCTTAATGGAAAATTTCATAAGTCTTAAGTTTTTTGTTTGTTTATTTTTGGGGTGGGATGGAAGAAGACAGGAAACAAGAGAGTATTATGAAGACAAAGGATTTTTAATAAAATTGAATGTTTTTAATATTTTTGAATCCTATCAGACAAAGGTGTAGGACTCAAGCTTGTATAGGTATTGCTGTTAAATTTAAATAGAAAGCTTTTGGCTTTGTTTCTGTCAGATGAAAATGTTAGGTGCTATCTGTGGAAATGTTTTGGTTGTGGTGGTGAAATTGTGTCAATGAAATACCTCTCAGATACATACTGGAATTTCTTCTCAAACTTAATACTGTTTAGATGTGAAGAGCTGGCTTCAGCCTATCTCGGTCTGTGTGATTTAATTCCCACAATCAAAACTTCTGGGCTGTAGTAATAAATAATAAGCATAAACTGGCCAGTCTCCTTTTTTTCCATTGTGTGATGTTAAATACTGAGATTAAGGAGGAAGATTAAGGTCATCTGACATCCTCTAGGATCACACTGCTGCAGTATTATACTTTTGTTAACTTTTACAGAAACAAGATCTATTTGCAAAAATAATGAAAGAATAAGAATAAACTCAAATAGAAAGGAACAACACAAGTAAATTACTTCAGCTGTTACCACAGTTTAAACAGGTATTCCTAGCAGCAATACGCACTGAGTTAGTCCACAGCTCTTTCCTGAGTGCTAATGATATTAGACCAGAAAGAACCTTCAGTCTTTTGTTTTAATTTCTCTTTCACTTTCTTACATAAAGGGTTTCCTAATATTTTCCTAAGCAGAGAAATAATCACTGATTTGGAGAAGCAGAAAAAAGGTAGTATCCACTTTAGACATGCATTTGAAAATATTTCAACAAGTATGCCAAACCTGCTACTAAAGTAAATATAAATAAAGAGAAGTTTCTGTCTTAGTGATGTTACCTCATTTAAGATGAAGAATAATTGGTATTCACAGATGAGATGAGCATTTTCATCCACCTAGTAACGAACAAATTAACAAGACACCTGCTGAGTTGTCTTTATAAAGACACTACACCTAAAAAGAACTAATTACTATCCACCTTGGAATATAAATCTCTAGTCATGGCAAGCTGTGCTGCTGACTTTGTATGCATCATGGAGGACAATATGGAGCAGGGTTCTGGTTATCAAACACCATGTCCTTCTTAATGGCTTTGACAGTGGCAGTCCCTCAGTAAAGAAGGAAAAGTAGTCAGAAGAGTCTCTGCATGTCCCTTCATGTTTGTTGGAGAATATTTCAGTCTCTTTAAAGGTTCATTTACACTGTACTCATCAGCATAGCATCTGATCTTCTTCGAGTAGTGCATTAGGCAATATGGCAAATATCTGTCACATTTTAGTTCCTTCTTCCTCTCCCCAGGGGAGGAAGGCTAAATGAATATACATGCACAGGGATAAATTCAGACCTGCTGTAAGTAATTGTGATTCCATTGATGTCAGTAAAGTTGCACCCTACTACTTTTGATTTGAAACTGGAACAGAGAGTCACATTGTTCTTTGTAAAATAAAAATAAACAGTTTGTGAAGATGTTTCCAAACATTTCAGTATCATCTAGGACAGATTCTGCCCCCAGTTAAAGCTGTACAAATCCATTTGAGTTAATGACATTGCACAACCGTAACTGGAATCAGCCCTTATACATACATACAGCTTACAAATGTCTGTGATTATTAGATACACATTTGTAGATGTACACAGATCAACATGCAAAACTGCAAGTTTGTCCTTCTGTCTTTGAATAAATAGGTGGGTGGCCTGAAATACTTTTGGGTAAACTGTCCTTTGCAGTTTTTGTGCACTTTTTATTGAAAATATGATTTTTTAAACATAATTTTTGTAGGTTAGGATTTACTGTGGCCTTATGAACCACATGTAGCACTGAACACAGTTTGCAGATTACCAAGATAAGGTATAACTTTCGGTTTACAACTGGTTGTGTTAGAGCTTCTTTCGGAATGAATTATCTATGAGTGGTTCATACAGCATGGAATTGCCAAAAATACAGGTGCTTTTTTCTAATTTGTCAAAGGAAATGACAGATTGAAAATATAGAGAATCTTAAATTAACAATAATTCTTTGAAGATACATATGGAAGCAAATCTGTGTAAGTTACTGTAAGGAAAGTTCATGGGATTTCACTGGCAATGACTGGAGACTTTCGGAAAATGGTGGATATGATGACTGACTTTGAGAAGACAAAGAAAAGCGATGGTGTTTTTCAACTTGTGTGAGTTTTCAACTGAACCGACTAGTGTACTGCATTAGATGTATTTTATAAATAAAAAAGATTTTAACTTCATGTGTAGTCAAGTCAAACTTTAAGACGTAGAAATACATCTTTTAGAAGTAGTCATTGACAAGAAGTGTCACATATATACTTGTTTTTATCTTTACTTTTTAAAAAAGTACATAATTTCTGGTTTGTCTGGAAAAAAGGGCAGGCAGTTTCTTTATTATCTTACTTTTCTTCCTCTTAGATTCATACACAGTTCCTTCATCAAACTGTCTTCTGCCTTTTTGTCATGACCAGTCACAACTGGCAGACCTGCATATTCATTGCCGGCCTTGCAGCCAGCCAGAGCTGGCAGCACGTGAATCATCTCTCTGCCATGGAGCTTGCTGCCTTGAGCAGTCCCTCACTCCAGCAGAGGATGAAGCTTCCCAGCACTTTTGCATCTGCAGAAGAGTTCTTGGTATGATCCTGGTTGTTGATGAAAGCTCTGGTTTTGTTTGGACCAAAACATACTTAAAAACTGCTAATAGGACTTTGTCTTAAGGAGTCAAGATCTTTTGAGCAGAGCTTCTCAGCTTTTAAATGCGAAAGTTGTTGCCATATGCCATCTCTGCATTATGGCAAGGCCCAACTATATTATGCTCTTTCTATTGCCTCTCCAGGTTTCAGAAACTTAAGAGAATGTTCTGGAGAGACATACTCCCACAGGTAGGTTCTGAATGATGTGGATTTATTGTGGGTAGGTCTAGCCACAGCCAACAGATCTAATACAATTTTCACTGCAGTAAGTGAAAATGTATATAATTTTGAAGACCTTTGATTTATGAATGGCACTAATTTAACTAGATGCAACTGGAACACAGAAAAGTAGTCTATTCATAACACTTTTGACACAAAGAATTTATAGCCTCCAAGCTCTATTCCTGAGGATGACTTCCTATGGAGGCTCAAAAGATTTCTATGGAGGTCTTTTGCAAGAGAAAGACAAAGATTTTTTTTCAGAGGAATACAACATGGAGTAATTATAAATGTTTTCATGTCGAAGAAGAACAAGACTAATAGTTATTAACATGATTGCTGCATTTTACATCTTGACTCTGGGTGACTTGCAAGTTACAGGTTCCTGAATCAAATGTCTTGAGGTTATCTTTTAATGATTAATGATGCCATGTTTTCTAATGACAGAAATCTGTCACATACTTCCTTCACTTGCAGGCTTAGCTGTCTGAAGATACTTTTTTTTCCTAATATGTTTTTAGTTACCTACCATGGAGGAATTCTTTGAATCCTGTGTTGACCTATTATTGATCATAGGGGGTGGTCCTTTCTCCAGATTCTGGCTTTAGTCCTCTTAGCTGGGAGCAAGGCTTAATAAAACTGAAACAATAAATATCTTATATCTACATAACACTTGAATCCAAAAACAGTTTAAAAAGCAAGGATGAATTCATTTACCACTGAAATGCCAGCCACCTCTGGGGTGGAACACATGGTTCTTATTTTCACAGAGCTAAGCAGCTGTTCAACAGTACAAAACAACAGTACATTATAGTTTAAGTCATGAAATGAAGAATAATCCTGTATCCAATTGAAATGTAAGATTAAACTTGGATGGGGGGAAAATAATTACCCAAATTGGTAAAAATGATCAGAACACAAAGACTAACCCCACTATTCTGGCACAGTGGGCCACCAAAACACTAAGGACTGAGTGTGGTAAGGAACATAATTTTTCATTACATCTAAGAGCTGTTATCTTCAGTTAGAAGAATTTTATTCAACAAAGTGATTTCTTGTTAAAAAAGTCAGCCCATCAATATCCAGCCTTTCTGTGGAAAGTACATGCAGTTTTGACAGGAAAGGTTTTTTGGAGTCTACTGTGGAATTTCTGATCAAAAAGAGATTGAGCCAGAACCACTAGTAACCTGACTGTTATGCACATCTCCCAGGATGTGGGAGAATGAAATTCAAGTCCCTGTTTAGATTACTTCACAGTGTAGACTTGGACCTGGGTTTCCTAAGTCCCAAAGGAAGGTCCTAAATTACTGGACTTGCAGCTATTCCGATCATGTTTTCTTCTTATTTTCCCATGGAAAAAATACAAAAAAATTGAAAGGTCTTGGGTTTGGCTTAGTTTAGAATGTGAATTTTGCAATTTCAAGAACTTTCCTGGAACAGGAAAGTTGTTTTCCACCAAGTTTACCTCCTGCTGCAATGTATTTCTTTGCAATAAGATGAAAAGTTGATGAATTTACTGCAGTATTATCTTAAAGGGAAGACAGTTTCTCTGTAGGGTTCATACAGGTTTGTATAATACTGTAATGTTTCTATACATTCATCTATGTAGCGTATATATCAAGCAAGGTCATCAGAAAATTTGATCTGGAAGTCAGAAACTTTAAAAATATGCTTTCAGTGAAAATAACATGAACACACACCCACCTGCTTTTAAAGTGGAATTAATAATCCTCACAAATGTGGACAGCAACTAGGTGGACACTACAAGATAGGTGGTCCTTTTTAACTTCATTCCTTCAAGGACTAATAACTTGACCATGCCTAGCAGACAGACCTTCTCACATTCTTCTCTGCTGTGTATCTTGAGTCAGAAGACATTTCTGTATGTAAGGATGTGCTACCAATTGCTCTTACTTTTGGCAATGACTTCTAATAACTTCTGCATTCTGATAGGTGTCATTCCTGATACTGACAAAATCCGATATCTTTTGTCTAAAGGCAACCAAAAATAGATTTAAGACTATTTGCCTGTTTCACATACCTCCAGGTCAGATCACAACAAAATTCTACCACTAATGAGCAATGTTGGATTTGATTCAGTGGTGACTCTTCCAATACCAATGCACTGAACCTTCAGGTCTAATGAGGTCTATTGATTCCTGCAGATGCGTGCTATTTTAATCTGTCAAATTCATTAGATTTCTGTCATATCACTGAAAGAGGTGGTACACAATTTTAAGGAAATATCTATTACTTTCAAGAATATCGTTATTGTCTGGTATACAGTCGCTAAAGGTGTTGAGTCCAGGAACTGTCAAGGTAATGGACACATTTCACTAAGATTTGGATGAGCTCAAAATATTTGTGTAACCCCATTGGCAAGGACGCATAGCATTGAAGAAACTTGAGTCTAAAGATTCCTCAAGTCTCTTGTTCTCTTAAGGCCAACTTTTATGAAAGTCAATGGGAGGCTAGTTTCCAACAAAATTAACGACTGCATATTAATGGTTATTCAGAAAATTGAATTGTTTGGTCTTTGAGGAAGATACTAACCCTTTGTATTGTACTCGGACCACAGGAAAAGCACCAGCGTTATTCAATAAGGTAGGAATAATAGTCTGGGGAAAAAAAAAAGACAATCTCCAGTAACAAGAAAAAAAAAATTATCACAATGATTAGTCAAAGAACAACAAGAAAGGAATAATAACATACAGAGCTACTCAACAAAATCTTATTTCTAGTCTTATGGGCTAGATACAGAGGTCTTTATAATGAAATCAAATTAAATTTCAGTCTTTATGCATATACTCACACATATATCTAATATAATACCTATAAAAAGTCTATACCAACATAAAAATATATTAGATGTTCTTGTTAAGAATAAACAAACATTGCCTTGTTTGGCAGAATTTTCAAATTCATATTGCTTCCTTTATTTATTTTTTTATTACAATAAAAATGTGTTTTGTATTAAATCTATTGTTATAAAGAAATTAAGCCCTGAAATCTGCCAGCGTGGCTTTTTTCCATAAAGTGGAAAAAAAAAAGACCTCCTGTTTTAGATACTTGAAAACATTAGAAATCTGAAAATGAAAAGACTGGCCTCTACATAGCAAATTACTGCATAAAAATAAAAAGAATTCTTCTGTATGAACTTAAATGGTTTGAAAGCAGAACATAGAAGAAGAGAATAGCGTGCATAGTCATAAAGGAAAACAGAGGGTTTAACTCAGTCTTTACAGATGTATCGAAGTCATTCAGGAGGAAAAATAATAATGAACAATTAAAAAAAAGTCTGAGGCTATTTCACAGAGATTTTGGTCCAATTCCCCCTCTGCTGGGGCAAAGATTGCTTTCTTGAGCCTGTGCTTATAAAGAAAATTCTAAGAAAATCCTTTTTCCTTGATCTGCTCCTTAGCTTTGAATAATGGGGATAAAATGTTACGGCCTTACATCTGTATTAAGAGATATGACTTGCAAGAATTGGGCTTCCCAACTTTGCCACCCAGAGCACTTACTTTCTTTCTTACTTTCATCTTCTTCTATGGTTTAACCTACACTTCATATTCCTTATGCCTTATTATTCCCCTGTGTCCATCTATATTTTGTTATTATCATTAATTCTCTGTAGTAGGTTATATATAACTCAATAATATAAAGTTGAACTTAGATTCTGCTCTGCAAGGTACTTTACAATACCCAGTAAAAGACAACCCTTGCTCCAGAGAGCAAAACATTGAAAGAGATAGAAGATTAACAGGAAAACTGCAGTCTTACAAGTTGTCCTGTCCAAGATTCCAGGATCAGCCAACACCAAAATAAAAAATAGCATCATATCTCCAAGGCCCTGAACACTGCCTGCTGTATCTCACTGCCTGATTTCTCAGAAACTGCTGTAGCTGTCTCTGAATCCTCATCAGGAGAAGAACATCTAGGTATAATGAGCCAGATCACTTGTCAAAGATGAAATGGTGTAAGTGTTCGGAGGAAAAAGAGATGTTGAGCAAACATCAAATGAACATATGTCTTGCTAGATGTTTCAGTTTTTTTTTTTTTCATTTGGAGAGATAATCAATGACTTGGCTGCTAACAGAAGGGAACAGGCTTGACATAATTTATTTGGACTTTAGCAAAACATCTTACAAAATGTTTCTAAGGGAGCTGGTGAGTAAGATCATCAGTGATAGTGTCAGTATTAGACAGGCGAAAAGGCTTAATGAGCTATGTGGCAAATAGAGATAGCATAAATCTATGTGGAGGATATTAGGATGGACAACCAATGGATATTAGAAAAAAACAAAACAAAACAAAAAAGAAAAAATAGCAAGGGTTCCAACTATATTTAAGGTAGAATTCTTGACAATTTTAGATTACTGATCCCTGGTTTCCTCTGCATTCATGTTCCTGTGGCTTCACTTTAGCCCCAGACAGCACTTTTGGTACTGTTGTAGCTGATTATGACAGCTCTGAGGTCTCATATGGCCTTTCCATGTGAGTTCCGGTGTTTTGAAATGGCTGGAGGTACTTCTCATGGAAGGAGTTACACTTTTTTTGTATTTCAAAAGGTCCTAAGAAGAAGACCACAAAAATCTAGGTATTTCTGACAGCCATAATGGTCTTTTGAAGCTACAGATATCTGAACAAAATTATAAGAGACTGGTGGTTGCTTCAGATTGCACATCCCAAGCTCTACCTTCAGTCTACGACAGTTAGTAAGCCACTGTAGACAAGCTACCACCCATACCTGTAGCAGACATCACATTATGAAGTTATATTGGCAGCCATTGTATATTACTCTGGTTGCTTAGTGTGTCTACTTTCAGCTCGTTATTGTCTCATAGCCAAAAGCAGTCTTTGACATGAGTCTGAATTGATGTTTGTGTTCACAGCTCTTCATCTGATGTAAAAATGTTTTACCTAGGCACACACTGAAACTGCGCAAACATTGAGTTGGAGTATCTACTGTCACACTGGGCCATGCTATAAAAGGAACATTAACAGGTTCTTATGGTTGAGGAAGTATAGAGATACAGTCAAGGACCTATTAAAGTTTGTCTTCCCACACAGGGTAAAAGTAGGGACTTTTGGAGTCTGTTGACTAGGCTGGTAGAGGGAGGAGAAACCATTGAGCTGAGCTTAGTTAGATGAATGGCTTTCAAGGAAGGAAGCACCAGTAGCAGGGAGCAGAGCTTATAGGATACAGATTTAACCAAACCAGATGGAGCCACCTCCAGCACATCCTTGCAGATCTGATTATGGGATAACACAAAGATGGCATAAAATCAAATTTTCCTTTTCTTATGGGCAGATCTTGAGATTGTCCTAGAAGTGAGGAAAGCACTCCTGAATAGGATTAGCCTGTCTCTGGTCTGAACAGTTTTCTCCCAGCCAGTTCATAGGATGCTCTTTTTTCATCTCACATAAGATGTCCACATGTATTATCCTCTGCGAGGCAGAAGAGACAGAACCTAAATGAAATCCAGTCTCAAACACAATGGGTATGTTCTAGCGAGCATGGTGGCCCACCCAGATTTTGGAACTCTCTAGTCTGCAGTCTGAAGAACATGCATTGGTATGGGAAATGTAAATTTTTACTGAATAACTAAGGCCAAAGCCTTGCTGTTATGCAAGCTGGTGCAGGGGGCATTAGTATCATTTTCACAGAGTAATTGCAGAGCCAGAGGTTCAATCTGGCTTAATATCTCTCAGAACAATTGATAAACATAAAAGAGAACAGATAATACGCTAATTAAGTTAACTGCTTTGTACTCTGAGAATCGTTTTATTTAGTTTCCTACCCTTCCAATGACTTGATTTTCAACATCTTGCAAGTCACCTAAGATGTCCTAAGTCACCTTTACATCATTTATATGTATGTATTCATTATAAATGTCAAAATGTCCTAAAGACACATTTCAATTCCTGGCAGGGTGACTCCTAATACTTACATGAATTTTGACAATCTGATGTTGTCACACTGAGACCATGTTATCTTTTGACCTCTTCCCCACACTTGGATATAACTCAAGACTGTGATGGTTTGGTATGGAATTGCTACACTGTATAAGATGTAGAACTGATAACTTGCATGCATTGAACCAAACTTAGGAGGAAACTGGCTAGTTTGCTATAGGATCCTGGTGTGAAGCAACAGAACCAAAGAATAATTCTGGATTAAACAGAATACTGTGAAAAGGTGCTGCTGTGATGAAGGACACCAATTCCGTGTTTGAGGACCAAAAAACAGGAAGACACATAGCTTACTAAAATATAAGACTGGGAACTATCACTGAAGAATTTTAGGCTGTCATTCCTTCTCTGTTGGGACAGGATCTGGATAGCAGAGGTAGTACTGCCTTTTGTCTGAAGATTTCCAAATTTCTTTTAAAAACTCTTCCAAAACAGCAATTTCACAAATCATCTTAGAAGTGCCACAGATGAACAGAATTATTGCCTGTTAGGAACATGATACTTTCTTGCTAGGAAAATAACAAAGTGAGAGTACTAGCAATTCTAGTTAAATATTACTGGTGTATGCTGCCGCCTTCATCAAAACCAGAGAAAGTACTTTGTGGGAAGGAAAGAAGAAGGAGAAGAAATAACAGAACAAAAAGCTTAGATGTTAATGTGGAGTTTTCTGGTTTGTTTTCCAAGAGACTCAAGTATGATTAAGCTGAGCAGACATTCCTTGGACAGAAGGCAAACTTTTATAACCAGACAGACGACTGACATTCTGTAAGAAGACAATACTTTTGAAAAAGAGGCTTTGAATCTGCATATGACATAAAAAATGACAATCAACCCTCCATGGTGAGTTTTCAAAAACTTTAACAGGTCAGCATTTTGTGAGTTTTGAACAGATACGGAGGCATATACATACACACACAAATACACACAAACACTTGAATATTTTGTTTTGTGGTATTGTTGGGTCTATTTTCATTAAATACTCCACCAGTAGGCTTTGCTTTGTGCAACATTTACTAAGAATTCTTTTCCCAAGGTATTGACAATAGTTGAAAAATCTGTCTAGGTGCCTTGAATAAGTACAGTTCATGTATGTGTCTTTGTAAGAATGTGTAAATCCTGTTTTAAAAGGGGTAGAACAAGCCAATAAATTTACAAAATTATCCATCTTTGTTCATGCCACTGCTTCAATTCGTTGTTCACAGACGGAAAATATTACTTCCACCAAAGAAGGTAAAACTGCTTCAGTCCCTTCTTAGATGAATATTTTCATCTGTACAGACTCCATTGACAGTAACTAACATAAAATATTTGCATCCAGGTAAGAAGTCTCATTTCCTCAGCCTTTCTGTAGTCACCAGAGAGACAGTTGTATCTAGTGGGTGTTGCAGACTGCTTTTAGTTAACTGTAGTGAATATCTACAAAGTTTACTGAAACTAATGTCCTTATTTAAGCACAACAGCCATCCACCTGCAACCGGGCTGTGTGAATTCTCTCTAGTGTTTATTATTTCATTGAAACATACATTCCTTCTTCTTTTTTCCCCCCTTTCTTTATTTCATGCTGAAATATAACTCCTTAGTGGTTAGACAAATGTAACAGGACCTCATTATGTCCAATTTTCAAGGTATCCATGAAAAGGATGTATCTGGAGCATATAAGACGGTGTCAAGTTATATTTTAGCAAAGCTACTCCTCAGGAAGTAGCAGAGGAGAATGATTTGAGATAAGTTGTCAGACAGAAGTTTCATATAGTTTCCACAGTAACTGGTTATACATTTCTTTTCTCCTTTACCCTCCTAGACATCAGCAGGTTTAACAGCTATCTACACTATTTGTGAGTATCTGAGTGCAACTGTTTTAACCACTTCTAGTGAAAAAAAATGTTGATTTAGAAAGTTATGTAATAACTTTGTGTCAGAAATAATTTGCCTAAGTATAGTAGGCTTAAGAGTGATAAGAAGATTTGACAGTATGGGTTTTTTTCCCTTCCTAACATTAGAAACTTTCTGAGAACAGCTTAATTGTGAATGAAGGGCAAAAGCCAAAATACTATGTATAAGACCAGTTATCTTGAGCTTTTTGTCTGATTTTCAGGTTTTTATTGGTCATGGGTAGGATTCATGTAAACCTCAAAGGTCTGAAAATTAAACCTCCAAAATATACTGAGCTTTTGAGACAGCACAAATTAAAAATTGTGGATGAAAGCTATAAAAAAGTGTAGAAACACTTGGAGTGTTTTATGGACCCAGTCATTCAATGAAAGCCAGCTCTCTGGATGTTTGGGGGTATTTTTTTTGCCTAAAAATGGCTTTAGGAGAAGCAGACACCTAAAAGTAAATCTGACCAGTGGGTGCCAAGACCTCTGAGCTCATCCCACATGTGCTGTTGAAACAGAAAGAGGGACGTCTGTGCAGACACACCCAACTAAGAGTACAGTAGTGTCACCTGAGGACACTAGTCTAATAGAGCCATAATTACATACTCCTTTGCTCTGGCCCAGTGAATATTTGATTATCCCATGCAAATTTAAAGACTTTGAACAGAAAAGGGCTGAGAATGTCCTGCTGCAGAGTATTTTATATCTTAGTCACTCATATACTCACTAAGAAGGTAGGAAATGCAGTTTGAAGTCTCCCTAGGCAAGTGAGGATCACTGAACCTGCATCTCTCTTATCCTGAGAAGGATAATTGCCACTAACCTACTCTGTATCTTGAACACTAAATGCCAGACATTATTTTTTGTGAAGTTGAAAGACTATGTATTCCTTGAGAATATTTTAACTGCAGACCTGGCTGGTAAAATACTATCTTGATCCCTGTTGGATTTTTGTGCATAGCTGCCCACGACTTCTGCAATTCTAGGTCTGTGCAGGGTTTTCAAAATCACACCCATGGACTTACAATGTATTATAGGCCAAATATCTGTGGAGAGAGAATTTAAACTGTGGGCATTTGGTCTTGGATAGACATAGATACCAAAGTCTTTTGGTGGTGCTAGCCCTTCAGCTGGTGTCAGTTCACTAAAGTGTATGTTTTACACCAGACACTAAAGCTGTACTGTATACCAGTTCTCTTACTACTGGAACAGAATCAGGCACCTGTTTGAAAGTTAAAAATGCTTGTTTCAAACACAGGTGTAATACAATTGATTAAATACACTAAATGAATATACAAAATTAATGTTATGAGGATAAGAAAGGTTATTTATCAAATACTGAGTAGTGAGAATACAACACACTTACAAATTGATTTGATCATAAAAGAAAAGCTCAGCACACATCTTAATTGATGACAGTAAACTGTGATGACCTGTGGTTCCCACTCAATCCAGTGTTTTCTGTCTATGAGGAGATAAATTGGGTCTGACTTTGTTTTCATTTACATATGTGTAAAGCAGGTGATGTTCCATTAAAAATGATGAGGTAAAATTATCACTGGGTTAAGATCAGAACACAGTCCCTGCATTGTTTTGCTACATCTAAATCAATCTTTACAAAACATAAGTATTTAAAGGATCACTCTTAAGGAATGTTTTTCTGCATTATTGTTGCTTCAGATGCTGTTAGAGCAAAAGGCATGTAAAGAAAAATATAACTCCAGGCTTGCACCAGTAAAAGGTATTGCATAAACATGGGACATGGACGTGAAAAATGCTCAAAGTATAATAGAAAGGCAATGATATAGGGACAGGCACACTAAAATTATACTTGGATCGAAATGTAGACCCTTTTTTGTCAAATACAGTAAAAATAGGTTTTTATACTCTTAGAGACATGTTGTTTAACCTGTGTATTATGAAATGAGGATGTTAAATCATCTTTCACTTCAGCAGAAGCTTCATCCTGAATGAAGGGTGACAAATACGCCTAGGTCAGAACTTGCCTTTATGAATGTTCAGCAGTGGAATATGGGAGCTGATTTAACTTCAAAGAAAGATGCTCCTTGCACATATAAAAGTTTGTCCTCTTCCCTTCAGAAAAGCTTTTGAGATGAAAATTGATTCATTTGGCAATAAGCATGCAGACAGGATACTGTATCTGACACATGCCTTTTAAAAATCAAGTAAAATGAACATTTTTTTTTCCAGCTTATCAAAAAAAAAAAAAAAAAAAGTTGTCTGAGAAACAGGTGGGTTATCAGACACCGTTGCTAAAATCTGAAATATCTTCATAATTTTGGGCTTACTTTGGTTCCAAAACTGGCAAGAGTCTCTGACTCATAAGAATAAAAAATGTCATGAGGGACATTAATCTTGTGAAATTTGTCCTTCTTTTTAGCTAAAACCTCATTAAAAAGTCTGTCTTTGAACTTACTAAATTTTAGGGTCAGTTTTTATGAAGGGAGGATGTACCTTAAACTGTATATGAAAGGGTTTCTTTCCAGACAATGAACTTTTCACCACATAATCTGAAATGCATCAAAACCCTCCAAACTAGACTGGACATTGCCTCGTGTTATTAGTAACCAGTAATGAAATACGTTGTGCAGCATAAACACAAGAAATCAGCACTATGGCCAATATCTCTTCCTGAATTCTTTCTGAGCTGTAATTGTGAATGAAAAGATTGATGTTTCCTTACTGTTAAGTTTCCACATTAAATATAGTCATTGGTTATAAAAGCATTTTTTAAGTTTTATCAAGCCTAGTTAGGATATTTTGTTATGTCTTATTAAAATGTAGTTGGCACCATTCAAATTTAGTTTGCCAAGTAATCTGCTCTAATATTAGTCTGATGTAGTATGGACTCTGTAGTGGCCTTGCTTGGAACAAGGTATAACAAACTTTCCAAGGTTTGATTATGCATTAACCAGTGGCTCGTAGAACAGATACTGATGGAGGTGATGAGAGCTTCTTAAATACAGTTGTTTCCAAATACATAATAATGATCCAATAGTCTGGAGAGACTATCTCCAGTAACTCCAGAAATATTTTGAGAAGCACAGTGAGATGTTTGCCAAAGATTTAGACATTGACAAACAGTCCCCTTTGAGTATGTGAGTTCACAGCCATTCAGCTGAGCCACTGGGAAATGGAGACAGCTCATAAGCACCAGGGGCAGAGGAACTGCTGGACTCATTTGGTCACGTTCAGAATGAGATCATGTGGCTTGGCCTCATTCAAAATACTATTATTTTTGGTCTGGGTGTGACTTGAGGTTTGAATATCAGGAAATGTGGAAAAAGAAAAGCGACAGGGTGGAGGAGCACAAACTGGGAATTTTGGTGTAGAGTCAGTACAGATTTCTACAGTTGGTTTCTACTTGCTGAGTCAAAAGTGAGTCTGAAAATGATCAAAAGAAATAATGCTTTTCATTAAATGCATTCCTTATACATAATACTAAAACTGCTTGCACGTCAGGAAAATTTGAACCCCTGCTGAGAATCTGCCATCAGCGAAGCCTTATCAATGCCACTTCACAGACACAATTGTCTTTATAGCTACTGGGGTGTTTGCACTGTAGATTCTGCGTAGACTAACACATGGAGCTTCTCTGGCTTCTGTAGTTGCATCCTGTCTTTCAACAACATAAAGTGAGGTTTTAAAAGTTCTCACCTACTCACAGAGGTGCACCTATGCCCAAATTTGGTGTTAGTATAACATCAACTTAATTTTTCAGAGCTTACACTGGTCTTGATTTGGGCAGGTTTATTTTATTTTATGGTCTAAGAGTGGAGACTTTTAGCTCTGGGGTTCAAATCTATGGGGTAAAATTAAGGAAGTTCTTGGAGACATGTTACCAAAGCAGAGGTTTGTCTTTGTGCAATTGAAGGAAAGTCCATAAGCTACAAACTCTAAGTGAGATCTAACCAACTAGAATAAATTATTAGTTTTTTGTGATTATAAGTGAGCACATAAAAGAATGAAAAAGCCAAGAGAATAAAAGAATCTTCAATTCTAAGGATCATGAAGATGGTTTAGTGCTTTGATAGTAATCTTTAAAATCAAATTATAAAGAAATCAAAGAATTTGAGGGAGATTTGGTCTGATTTGAAAACTGTTTCCATAAACAGATGTCTTTACTTTTTGGCCAGATGTTTGGCAGCACGTCCACTGAGGCAAAAGTCAGAGTTGGCTGATTCATTCTCTGTGGTGTTACACATTATTTTGGCAGCCCAAGGACTTCTGGTGTGTTTTCTGTTCTTCACCTATTGCTCACAACCCGTTGTGGAATAATTGGTGCAAGTCCATTATTCCACAGATAGCAGCTGATGCAGTGGTCCCCCCTTCCAGAGGCACTGACAAAATTACTTTTAATAACAACTGTCAGATAATTGCCAGCCCTTCTCCACCATTCAGTAACTAACTGTGGCTGGAAAGCAACAGTTAGGAAAAAGCCAATGGTCATCAGGAGCATCGTGAGTCATTGACAGGCATATCCCTAGTTCTTATAGGATCTTTAACCGACAGATATCCCTTTTATCCCTGCATGGCTACTTGACAGAAGAATGTGCTTCTCCAGTGCTCCACTGCAGAACTGCAGTTTGACCTACACCGTGACCTGCTTGGGCTGGAACAGGAATGAGATATGGAATGTTAAATAATACATGTATTTATGGCTTGAATACAACCGAAGGCTGCAGGGTTTTGGATAACCCTAACAGTAAAAAAGAATGTTTTTGTTTTTCTAGTGATTCCTATAATTGCTGAGGCTCTTGGGGGTGAACGCAGTGCATACAGGGCAGGATACCCACCAAGTCCACTCCTGATCCCTGCTTTCCACACAGCTCTTAAATTTTTGCCATCACCCTCTACAGACTGCTGTGGTTTCAGCAAAGTCATATAAACCTCATAATGTACTGACAGTAATGCAGATCAATTCAATTAATAGATAACTTTGCTTCTGTTAGCAAACTGTCATTTAAGCAGAGTGCAGGAGGGTGGAGATAGAGAGATTTCCATTGACCTGTTTTTTGAATCTACGTAGACCTTTTCCCAAAGAATTTACAACTTGTCATTGATAAATGATGTTCTGTACATCACAACATTAATTATTTAAATTCCATTAACTTAATAATAGCATGCAATAAGTCTGCCTGCACACCCTTTTAGATTTTCTTCTTTTTATTAAATTGGTTTTTTGATAGATTCGGGTTATTTTAACACAAAGTAAAAGTAGGTCTTAGGCCATGAGCCTACAAAAATCTTAGCACCCTTTATAAACTCAGGATAATATTTTGTACTGAGGGTGAACTGCAGTAACAACCCAGTACTGAAAAGGAGGGATCCTACTTGTTATTCCCTTCTCTTCCAATCAACCCCCTCTTTCTTCCCCCGGTCTACAGTCATTTGTTTTATTTTGATCCTAAAAATCTTTACACCTTTGGAGAGCCAGTTCTGCTCACCAGCCAAACTGGTGAACTATTCACCCTTTCTTTTTTTTTTTTTTATTTCTGGCAATTTGGTTTAGTTTTCTATGAGGTTAGGTTTTGATAATTTTAATGAGCTGAACTGACTTACAGAGGGTCTGTTAACTGGCTGAGATGATCTTGATAGGCAGCAGGAAAGTGCAGTTCAGGAGTATGAAAGATGGGGAAAAGGACTGACATGGATCTCTCTCCTTTGGCTGCACCGAGAGGTTTGCATGTCCGCCACAGTGTATATATGGCTTCATACTTAGTTCCCAGAATTAATCCCTACAAATACCAGCAGGACTCAACTCAGCTTGTCAATGGGATCTGTATACTTTCAGGATGTAGATAATCACCGCTCAATGTAATCTTAGCAAAATCTTTGCTAGCTATTGTAATCTGCAAATGCTTAAAACAGCAAGAGAGATGATGAGACCCTGGCAGTGGCAGAAGCAGTCAGCTGGGCTCCAGCGTAAGGGTGAACTTCAACCCAAACAGGAACCAGGGATGTTCTGATCTGAAACAGGGACTTTTATCAAAACAAGTCATACTTTTTTGTGTGTCTTAGTGAAAAGTCTGGCATAGACAATCAGATAAGCAGCTTAAATACCAAATTCTACATTCCTGTATGTGGGAGATAGACCCCCCCATATTAATGAGATGTCTTGTTAAGCCAGCAAAGAAAGAACTGAGTGGTGGAGAAGCACCAACCTGTGACACTATAGATTTTGCCTATCCTGATTTTTGTTATATCTAGAAGTGCTACTATGTGTTTTATATTGTTGGGTATTTTATATTAGGAGATTCAATATACAACAGTGCTGAAGTGGCCATTCTGTAAGTTTGGAAAAGAAAGCACGTTTCTCTCCCCCTTCACTGTTATAACTTACCATGAGTTTTATCTTTACTTATTCCCAATCAAATGGTACATTTCTTCCCACTAAATGACAGTCGAATTGTATTTGCTTGGCACTTCAGAAGTTTCCAAACCACCATATCAGATTTAATAATAGTTTAAGTCTAAATGCATAATGAAAATAACCATTCTGTCATGCAATGTCTGATGTTGTTACAAGATTTACCCTAGCGCTGGAATCTACCCTGTTTCGCTGTTACTGATACAGCTGTTGACACAACGGACCACAAGATTCCCTCATCATCTTCTCCCCAGCTTTCCTGATTGGTTTATCTTCTCATTTTCTTCCTACTGCCATAATGGCATTTCGTATGGCCGTTCGCTACTCATTTTCTTCTGAAAGTTCCTGTTCCAGTCCTAGTCTTAAAAAAAATAACAACAATAGTAAAAAAAGTCCTAGGGGGTCTCATTTGCTCAATTAAAATTTGTTAAACTCAATATACTGAGGCTAATTCCTGCCCAAGTTAATCATAGAATCATAGAACGGTTTAGGTTGGAAGGCACCTCAAAAGTCGTCTAGTTCCAAACCCCCTGCCATGGCAGGGACACCTCCCACTAGATCAGGTCGCTCAAGACCCCATCCAACCTGGCATTGAACATTTCCAGGGATGTAGCATGCACTACTTCCGTAAGCAACCTGTTCTGGTGACTCACCACCCTCGTAGTGAAGAGCTTCTTCCTTACATGTAATGTAAATCTCCCCTTCTCCAGTTTGAAGCCATTACCCCTCATCCTATCACTACAAGCCCTTGTAAAAAGTCCCTCCGCAGCTTTCTTGTATGTCCCCCTCAGATACTGGAAGGCCACAATGGAGTCTTCCTGGAGTCTTCTCTTTTATATCTCAGCTGGGGAACACAGACAAAAAGTGGAAACGAAAAGCCCAACTACCAGACTGCTCAGAGACTGCTTTGAGAGCATGAGCCTGCACAGCACTTTAAGATGCAATGTAGTACAGCTTGTTTAGATATAGCTTGTCTACCTTCATAGTCTGTTCTCTTGAATTGCAAATACACCTCCATGGAGTCATACCTGAACTTGAC
>JAVSBS010004721.1:0-30008 GCA_033124195.1 Coracias cyanogaster
GAAAATTGCTGAGTAACTCAGGTATCAGTGGATGGCTCAAAGACTAACTGCAAAGGAAAATACCACGTGCCTGACCACTGGGACATTGTCATTGGAATAGGAATGACTTCAAATACCTATTCCTGTACATAAGTACAGGATGAAATATCAAGGTGGGGAGTACTGGTGAGAGCTGTAAACAGAGAAAGATGTGAGAAGTCTCCCACAGTTCCATAAGCCCAACAGCTGACTGAGGCATACAGGGGAAGGAAAATTCAGGAAAGCAGATGGGGGCCATAATAATGAACTGTCAGTGGGCAGGAGCAGCCATAGGAAGAAAGCGTTAACACTGCCAAAAGCTATCCAAACAGACGCTCTTTGTAGCTATGTAGCTGTGCCTAAATGAAGCACAGAAGGTATGGTCACGAAGA
This sequence comes from Coracias cyanogaster, assembly GCA_033124195.1. Taxonomy (NCBI): domain Eukaryota; kingdom Metazoa; phylum Chordata; class Aves; order Coraciiformes; family Coraciidae; genus Coracias; species Coracias cyanogaster. The sequence continues at coordinate 411 of JAVSBS010004721.1, forward strand.
GTTAATTCTGTATTGAGTTTGCATGGCAAGGTTTTGGTAGCCAGGGGAGCTAGAGAGGTGGCTTCTGTGAGAAGCTGCTAGAAGCTTGCCCAGTGTCCAATAGAGCCAATGCCACCTGGATCCAAGACAGACCCTCTGCTGGCCAAGGCGATGTTCCCCTACAGCTCATGGAGGACCACAGTGAAACAGATATCCACCTGCATCCCGTGAAGGACCCCACGCCAGAGTAGGTGGATGTGCCTGAAGGAGGCTGTGGCCCCATGGAGAGCCTATGCTGGAGCAGGCTCCTTGCAGGACCTGTGGACCCATGAAGAGAGAAGCCCACGCTGGAGCTGCTTTACTGGCAGAACTTGTGACTCCGTGGGGGACCCACACTGGAGCAATCTGTTCCTGAAGGGTAATACCATGTGGAAAGGACCCATGCTGGAGCAGTTTGTGAAGGACTGGGGCCTGTGGGAAGGACTCACATTGGAGAAGTTTGCAGAGGACTGACTCCTGTGGGAGGGAGCCCACGCTGGAGCAAGGGAAAAGAGTGAGGAGGAAAGAGGGTCAGGGACAATATTGATGAACTGACTGCAACCTCCATTCCCCATCCCCAAGGAGATACAGGAAAATTAGGAGTGAAGTTGAGCCCAGGAAGATGTGACAGTGGGAGCAAAGGTGCTTTAATATTTATTTTTTATTTCTCACTATCCCACTTAGATTTCATTTGTAATAAATCCATTTATTCAGGCAAATCTGAGTCAAGTGAGTTTTGCCCATGACGTTAACTGCTGGGTAATCGCTCCCTGTCCTTATCTCGACCCACGAGCCTTTTGCTGCATTTTTTCTCCCCTGTACAGCTGAGGAGGTGAGTGATAGGGGCAGCTTTGGTGGGCACCTGGCATCCAGCCAGGGTCAACCTGCCACACGCTCAGAGCCAGAGCGCCTGAGTAACGACCAGACGCAGCTGCCCCGAAGGGAGGCCAGAAGCGACACGCACCCTGGGGACAAGGCATTCCCGTCCCAGGCCCGGGCGTGCGGCACCCCGGAGAGCAGGGAGGGCAGCCCGAGGAACGGCTGCTGGGGCGGGCGAACGGCCAACGCCTAAGGGCTAACGGCCGCCGCTACCGCGCGCTGCCGGACCGGCGCGAGGCCGCGCGCACAGAGCCATCGGGAGCTCCTGGCGGGCGCGCGGCAGCGAACTCCGTTTCCCAGGACTCCATTTCCCGTCGGGCACCGCGGGCGGGTGGCGGCGCAGGCGCACTTCCGCCGGGGCGCTGGGCAGGCGGCGGGAGCGGGCGGTCGCGGCCATGAGTCGCAGGGGCGCCGTGCAGCGGAAGGTGCCGTGTCTGTTCGAGACCGAGGTGAAGGAGGAGCCGTCGGCCAAGCGGGAGCGCCAGGTAGCCGTGGCGGCACGGAGGCGGGTGGGAGGCAGGTGGGGCCGGAGTCCGGGCCCGGGCCCAGAGGGAGTCGCTGGGCCGTGGGTAGTGGCGCCACACGGCGGGGAGGAGCGCACCGGAGCGAGGGTGACAGGCGGCAGCACCGACCGTGTCAGAGCTGCCCGGCGCGGTTGCGGGAAGGGGGATACCCAGGTGGCGAGAGGTTTCGCTGTAGACCTTGAGCGACATGCACGGAAGAGGTTTCCATAGGGCTCGCCTCCTTAAATGCGGGAAAGAAAGGTCGCTCGAGAGCCGTTTCAGCTCTGTACGACTCTTTTCCTGACAAGTGCACCCAGATGTTCATCCTGATGTTACTTTTGCTTTTTCTAAGTGTTGGGTACAGTCATAGCAAGGAATGAAGCCACTACAACATGACCTCATTGTGAGCTTCTGTAAACCATCCTGCCGTCCCCTCCCGTGAGCCTTGTGGGGAAAAAATAAGCTTGTCGCTTTGGGTTTTTTTTGTCATCAAAGGAATTTGACAGCAGAATTCAATTGAGGCTGTAAGACGTGGAATACTTACAAAGGTGCAAGTAATGGAGCTCAAGCGAAGTTGTTTCTTCCTGATATGTTAAAGGCAGTGTTGGGACAGACTGGGGTGACATTTACCTATCTCGCTCTAGACCTTCAACTTGCGTTTCCCGATTTTAGTAGCAGCACCTACTGCTGTGTTGTTGGCTGCGTAGTGAACTTGAATCTGTCTGAGTGACTTTCTCCCCTTGGTGTTTGAATTCTGGATGGAAGAGCTGGAATGATTGCGAAAAAGTCAGTAACTTAATTGTTCAACTCTGAATACCAGCACCATCTTGATAATGGTCTTGTAAGAGAATCTCCTTACGCTGTTGTTCCTTGATTCACCAAAAGCAGACGGGATTAGTTCTGAAACTAGTATATGCTATTTTTTTATTTTTCAAAGTGGAGGCAAGGATAATGGAGGGAATTATGGCTGCTAGGGAAGAAGGATGGTGGTGGTGAGAAAACCAATGAGCATGCTTTCTCACTACTCTGAAAATTTTCTCTTTTGTGTAATTGTCATAAAATCTTCATATGTGCCGTATGTTACGGTTACAAGTCTGATCACTAAATTATAAGCCAGCCATGTAATGTAATGAAAGCATGTAGAAGGTTCTCACTTCATAAATTCCAAATTCTGTTTTGAGACCTTTGCAAGAGAAGGACTTGCCTTGTGTTTTGCTAGCAGAAAGAGACAGTGACCTGCTTATAAATCAAAACTGACTGGGGAGAGCAGAGGGAGGGGTGATGAATATCTAGGAAAATATTTGAATCCAAACACAACTGATTACATGTTTGCAGTGAAAACATGTTACAGAAATCCTGTAGAAATCCTCCTAGAAATTTGGACAGTTGTGGCTGGATATTTGTTTCTGACCCTTGGATCACTTATTTCTTTGCTCTTTTTAAGCAGAAAAGCTTATGGACAGCACAAATACTAAGTAATTAAGACTAGGGTGCTTTTGCCACCTTGCATTCTACTGGCCTGTATATTGCAGGAGCATAGTGCTATTGTCTTTCAGCTCCCAACCACAAGCTTGGAGCAGCTAGTCCTGATGAATTTCTATTGCCATCACAATACAGGAAGACACATCTCAACATTTTGTAGCATTGAACTAGTATCCTTCTAGTTCATGTATGCTATTTAAAAATGGAAGGCAAAATCATCTCTAAGTACTAATCAAGAATGTAAAAGAGGGAGGGAGTTTGCAGAACAATTGCCTTTGTTCATTTGTCATAGAGCATTTTTCAGACTGTCAGGTCTTGAAGAAACAATGTTGTATTTCTATAGTATTAGAAATCAGCAGCATGATGTGTGATACTTGACTTAGAGAGGCCAGCTGTAAGGAGCAAGTATCCATATGAGAACAAGGTAGTAACACAGCCATGATGAGGATTTAAAATACCTGTCTTCTTTTCAGCCATTTAAAGTTTTGGCAACTGAAACTATAACTGGAAAGGCGTTAGAGGCAGATATATACAATGCAATTCCTACTGAAAAGGTGGACGGAACCTGCTGTTATGTAACTACCTATAAAGGTAATAAGGAAGATTGATATGCAGATTTCTCATGCTTACTAGAAGCCTTGTTTTATGTAGTTTTCACTTTTATTGTATGATTTATTGGATTACAGCTGTTGTGAATTCAACTCTCATTAAGCATGTTGACCACAAATAGCTGCTGTAAACATAGTAGGTGTTCATAAAGTTGTTATAGATTTTACTCTCTAAAATAGATGAAGTATGGTTTAAGTGAATATGCCAGTGAAGGAACTATTCCAATTTTTAAATTTCTTATTATTAAGTTTTCCTTGCACGCTGGAATATATGCAATGAAGGGTGTCTAACTTCCTTGGCAAGAATTTAAAGAAGTATGGAGGTTGGGAGGAAATGAGAAGACTGTGGTTCATTGCATTGCTGGAACTCTTGCCCCAGGATTGTAAGGAAATTTTGCATTAAACTAGGCAAGAATCTACAAATAGATTTTTAGATTCATATACAGTAATTTATGAATTTAAATGGTGTCTTTAGATATAAAATTTCTATAGTGGCAGATGAGAATTCCTATTTGCCTTTTATGTAGTTGATTTCAGTACTCTGTACGGTATGGTTACCTCAGTAAATTTCTGGTTTTATTCCTCTGGAAACTCTAGGGCAACCGTATCTATGGGCCAGGCTGGATCGAAAACCCAACAAACAAGCTGAAAAAAAGTTTAAACGATTCTTGTATTCACTGGGAGATTGCAAAGGTTAGTGAAGGTTTCTTTCCATCTTTTTGGCAATATAAGTTACCCACTTGGAAAAACACCTCTAGTCTAACACGGGAAATGTCAGTGATCCTGATTCCATTTTTCTAACGTCACTCTTAACTTTACTTTGAGACATCTTTAAATTAGAGTCACGGGGGGAGATAGCAACAGGATTGCAGTAGGTAAGACAAGGGTGGGCATGGCATCACTGGAAGGTGGCAATGCTAGTGCGAGCACTCATGTTGCTGCTGGGGGCATGGAGGGCTCAGGAGCATATCTGAAATGCTTGTACACCCTCACATGCAGTATGAGAAACAAACAGGATGAACTGGAAGTGTTAGTCAGCTCCCAGAGCTATGATATAATTGGTGTTAGTGAGACTTGGGGGAACAAATCCCACGATCGCAGTGCTAGGATGGAGAGCTATAGGCAGTTCAGGAGGGATAGGCAACGTGGAGGTGTCGCACTGTATGTAAGGGGGAGGTTTGATTGTACAGCCCTTACTTACAGTTAGTGATGTGGTTGAGGATTAGGGGAATGGAAAACAAAAGAGATGTTCTAGTGGGTGCGTACTACTGGTCGCCCAGCCAGGACATAAGCACTGATTATTCTACAGGTAATTGGGAAAGATTTCTGAATCGGTAGCCCTTGTCCTTATGGGAGATTTCCACTTCCCAGAAATCAACTGGGAATATCATACTGCTGTGACAAGCAGGTCTTAGAAATTCTTGAAGTTTGTGGGAGGTAACTTCTTGTCACAGGTGAGCCAGCTAAGGAAGATGCCCTCCTAGACTGGCTGTTTGTGAATAGAGAAGGACTTGTGGGAGATGTGATGGTAGGTGGCTGCCTTGGCCACAGTGACCATAAGTTTTAACACATGTAGCAGCAGAGTTGTTACCCTGGATTTCAGGAGAGCAAACTTTAAGTTATATGGGGATATATAACTATATATATGGGGATTCCCAGTACCCGGGGAATCTGCTTTTGAGGGCTTAGGACTCTATGAGTGCTGGTTAGTCTTCGAGAACCACCTTTTAGAAGCACAGGAGCAGGCAATTCTACTGTGTCAGAAGTCAAGCAAGCAGGGCAGAAGACCAGCTTGGCTGACCAGGGAACTTCTTATGGAGCTCAAGAGAAAAAAGGAATTGTATGATCTCTGAAAGCGAGGTCAGACTTTGCAGGAAGATTAGAGCCATGGCTTGTAAATGCAGGTAGAAGACATTAAAGGTCAAAGCTTAATTAGAGTTGAAACTCGACAGTGTGGTTTCAGATAACAAGAAGGGCTTCTTTAAGTATGTTAATAGCAAGAGGAGGTCTAAAGAAAACATTGGACCTATACTTGTTGAAGACGGTTATCTCACTAATAGTGATGAAAAAAAAGCAGAGGCATTCAGTGTGGATTTTGCCTCAGTCTTTGGTAGTGCTGATAGACGTTGGACTGCCTGGTACTCTGATTTGGAGGACCGTGAGTGTGGGAGCAGTGACTTTCCATGTGTGGACATTGAAACTGTAAGGGACCAGCTGTATCAGCTGAATGTTCACAAGTCCATGGGGCCTGATGGGATTCATCCCAGAGTACTGAAGCAATTAGTGGATGTTATGGCAGGACTCCTTCCAATCACCTACCAAAGGTTTTGGCAGTCTGGAGAGATCCTGCTGACTGAAAGCTAGCCATTGTTATTCCAAGCTACAAAAAGGACATGAGGGAACACCCAGAGAACTAAAACCTGTTAGTCTAATCTCAATTCCTGGAAAAATTAGGGAGATTATACTGGGTACTGTTGAAAGGCAGTTAAAGAATAATGTAATCTTCAGGCACCATCAACATGGGTTCACAAAGGGAAAGGCCTGTTTAGCTAATTTGATATCTTTCTATGATAAGATCATCTGCCTAGTGGATGAAGGGAAGGCAGTGGGGATAGTTTTTCTGGATTTTAGTAAGGCTTTTGATACTGTCCCTCATAGCCTTGTGGAGGGATCTAGGGAGATTATACCATTAGGCTATGACTAATGGAATGAAATTTAACAAGTCCAAATGCCAGATTCTGCACCTAGGACAGAGTAATGCCAGGCACAAGTGTAAAGTGGGAGAGGAGTGGCTAGAGAATAGCCCTTCAGAAAGGGATCTGGGGATGCTGGGTGGCAGTAGGCTCAACATGAGTCACCCATGTGCCCTGGCAGCCCAGAGGGCAAAGCACAGGACATCAAACACAGCATGACCATGTCAAAAGAGGTGATTATCCCACTATATTCAGTGTTGCTTTGGCCTCACCTTGAATACTGTGCAGTTCTGGGCCTCAAAATTTAAGAAGCATGTGAAGGCCTTTGAATGTGCCCAGAAGAAGGCAACAAAGCTGGTGAAAGGGCTGGAAGGAATGTCCTATGGGGAGTGACTGAGGACTTTGGGCTTGTCTAGTTTGGAGAAAAGGAGGCTGAGGGGTGACCTCATTGTTCTCTACAGCTTCCTGAGAGGAGGAAGTGGAGAGGGAGGCGCTGATCTCTTCTCCCTGGTATCCAGCTGTAGAATGTGGGAATGGTGCAGAGCTGTGCCAGAGGAGGTTTAGGTTGGACATTAGGAAGCATTTCTTTACCATGAGGGTGGTCAAACACTGGAACGGGGTTCCTAGAGAGGTGGCTGATGCCCCAAGCCTAAATATAATAAAAATATAAATATAATGTTAGCTATTTAGGTAAATATTTTTTAATTGTAGAATGTTTGGGGTTGGAAGCGACCTTTAAAGGTCATCAAGTCCAACCCCCCCTGCAGTGAGCAGGAACACCTTCAACTAGATCAGGTTGCATCTACCAGCTCTCTGGGCAACGTGGGCTAGTATTTCATCACCCTCATTGTGAAATATTTCTTCCTTGGATCTAGTCTGAATCTACCCTCCTTTAGTTTGTAACCATCACACCTTGTCCCATAACAACAGGACCTCTTTAAGTACTGAAGGATTGCAGTAAGGCTTCCTCAGAACCTTCTCTTCTCCAGGCTCAACAATCCCAATTTTCTCAGCCTGTCCTCATAGCAGAGGTGCTCCATCTCTCTGATAATTTTGTGGCCGCCTCTGGACCCGCTCCAACAGGTCTTTCCTGTGCTGGGGACTCCAGAGCTGGACACAGTGCTCCAGGTGAGGTCTTACCAGAGTGGAACAGAGGGGCAGAATCACCTCCCTTGAGCTGCTGGCCACGCTTCTCTTGATGCAGCCCAGAATACAATTGGCCCAGAGGGCTGTGAGCACATGTTGCTGGCTCAGGTCCAGCTTTTCATCCACCAGTACCCCCAGGTCCTTCTCTGCAGGGCTGCTCTCAATCCCTTCATCCCTCAGCCTGTATTGATACTGGGGATTGCCCGAACCCAGTTGCAGGACCTTGCACTTGGCCTTGTTGAACCTCAGGAGGTTCACATGGGCCCACTGCTTAAGCTTCTTCCCCCATTTCATGTTCCGTCTTCTCTGTTTTCTAGCAATTACCCCCACACCTCTCCATGGACAAGCCCAGACCTGCTCCAGGTGCCCCCTCTCCCCAGAGGGTCACCATGCCAGCATGTCCACAGGGTGTCCCCATCACCAGCTGCACCTGTGCCCACCCATGTGGGCATTGCTACCCTGGTCCCTGAGGGCTGCAAGGAGCGGGCGCAGCATGACACATCCCTCTCCCGGTTCCCCCAGCCCACCATGGCAATGCAGTGGGAATGTGGGCAAATGCAAATGATCATAGAATCGTTTTGGTTGGAAAATGACCTTTTTGAACTTCTAAACTACTTAAGGCTACTGTGCTTCCTTAAACCCTACTAATTGTAAACCGCTTGAGTGTGACACGTGTTGGTGCTTGTACAAAGTAACTGGGACTTGTTTGTAAAACAAGGTTTAGATCAATTGCATTTCAATACCTGCATTGAAAAAAGATCAAAACATAAATTGTCTAACAGAAACTAAATGCCACATTTCTATATCTAGAATTTGTTTGGAATGTTGAAGAGGATTTCAAGCCTGTTCCAGACACCTGGATTCCAGCAAAGGACATAGACTTCTCTAATGGCAATCCTTTGCCCGATGAAAATGGACATATGCCAGGTACCTATGATACATCACGGGTTAAGTATGGGGGAAGGAATGCATTTTTGAAGTGAATTAGAATTAGTTGCAGAGTTAAAAGTAGTAGTTAAAATATTCAGAAAGAAATTGGAATGTCATTCATTCAGTATCCAGAAAGACTTTGTTGTTGTGACACGCTGGGAAGAATTGCGGTTTGCTGTACACTTAGAGGGCTTCAGCTGAAGGCGTAGTTGGCATGCTTACATTGCTCTGATGTTTCTCTGAGATACTACACCATTTTTCTTGTTACTCTTTCTGTTTGTAGTTAACTGCGGGGCTTTTTAATGCATGTACAGTTCTAGTATGGATTTGATAACTTCAGATATTTACTTTGGTAAAATGCAATGTTTTCTCATAGGTTGGGTGCCTGTGGAGAAGAATAGTAAGCAGTATTGCTGGCACTCATCTGTTGTAAATTATGAGGCTGAAATCGCACTCGTGCTGAAACACCATGCTGAGCCAGGGCTTCTGGAAATCAGTCCGGTGCCATTATCAGAAATTTCAGAACAAACATTGGAGCTTATTGGGACTAATATTAATGGAAATCCATATGGTAAGTTTGTATGGTCTGTTCTTAAATACTTTTTTTATTTAGTGGTATTTTTGAGTGAAAACGATGCATTTTCTTTGCTATTTTAGAAATTTTGTTTTAATTTATACAATGTAACCTTTGTAGAAGGGAGAGAAAGGGCTGGCTCAAAGAACACTCACCCAAAAATACCTCATAAAGCTGAGTTAGGAGACTATTTATGTCTACTAAAACTCTTTCTAGTTGCATGTTCTTGAGGAGTTACTATAAAAATGCTTTGCTTTACCCTTTCAAAAAATATTCTGACTGGAAAAGTTATTTTAAATATCACTATTAAAATATTTTTTAACATTTATTGGTGCCTTGACCTTTTTTACTTGCTCTTTCGATGCTGTTTAGTTGACGTTGAAAATCTTATTCAGCCATTTTTATTTTAGTCCCTAGAGTTAGTAATAAGTTGCAATTTTAAAATTATGAATATTTTCCTAAGGAAGTGTGATTTAAGCTAAATTCTGGTTGTGACTTCTCTCTTTAAAAGCCTTATAACAAAAAACCCAATTAGGTATGAGCACAAATCAGTTCTCTGAGCTTTGCAAGGGCAGATAGGAAAAATAGTAGTTCCTGGTGTAAGAATTTTCTCAAAATGTAAAGGAACTGCAACAAAAAAACCTGCGAAATGTAACGGTTTTATTCTTAGATGAAGATTTGTGTTGACAAGCCATTGAAAAGGCAGTACATTTGTTAACAGCTTGGCTTAAATACTAATCCATATTCATAAGAAAATACACCAGATTTTCAGGAAATAAGATGTTTGTGCTATGGATCGTGATCTGAAACACGAAGAATTTAGCTAGTAGCTTTATGGCTACTAAAGAGGTGGCCACAAGGACAAAGCAGACAACTGTATAAATTTCTATGTCAATGTTTATTTTATATAAATAAAAAGTTACATGAGGAGAAGGCAGCTACATTTGATACTTTAAAATATATTTAACCCTTCTCTTGAAGGTAGGGCAATGTTGTAGTATCTAATGGAAGTCTGCCTTTCTAGAGTGCTTTTAAGACAGCTGTAATAACAAAAGTGAGGAAAATCTGAAGTTATCACATGTAACTAGCGGAAAGATCTTTTTGTTTCTTTTAACATAGGATTAGGAAGCAAGAAGCAGCCAGTACATCTTCTTGTACCACATGGAGCATTTGAAATAAGGAATCCACCTACTTTGAAACGAAATGACATACTGTCTTGGTTTGAAGGCTGCAGTGAGGGTAAAGTTGAAGGAATTGTGTGGCACTGCCATGATGGGTGTTTAATCAAGGTAAATATATAGATGGACATGTGGAAAGCACTATAGTAATTCATAATATGTGAAATATTGTGAGGTATTTGCTTTTTTTCTTGTTTTCCAAATTCCTTAGTAATAAAACTTCCCTTGGCATAACTTGTGGCTGTTTCCTCTTGATAGAACAAGAGGAAATAGCCACAAGTTGTGCCTAGGGAAGTTTAGATTGGATATTAGAAATAATTTCTCTACTGAAAGGGTTATCAGGCATTGGTATAGGTGCCCAGGGCAGTGGTGAAGTCCTCATCCCTGGAGGTATTTAAAAGAAGTAAAGACGCAGTGCTTAGGGATATGGGTTAGTTGAGGACTTGTCAGTGTCAGGTTAATGATTGGACTTGATGATCTTAAAGGTCTTTTCCAATCTAGACAATTCTGTGAAATGCCCTCCTAGCAAGTCAGGGAACAGTAGAATTAGTCAAGCCAATTAATCACTACAATGGCAACATTATAAACTTTTTGATTGTCTATATTATGCTAATAACTTAAAGTAATTGAGAAGATAGAATAATATTTTCTGGCCTCTGTATAGGAGTCGCTCAAAATTTTAAAGCTTAATTCCTTTTTTTGAAATGAATTTCTTGTAATGTTGACTTATAGAACAAGGATTGTTAATAGGAATGTGATTTGTCAATTAATTAGCAAACTTGAATTATTTCTGAAGCTGTGGAGGACACCTTGGTTCTCATTTGCCTTTTGTGTTTCATTGTTCCCCATGTTACTTAGATAACTGATTAATGGTTATAAATGCCTAATGCAGAGCATCCTAGAATTAAAGGACAACCCCACACCCCCTTAAGTTGTGAAGTGTTGGATTACTGTATCAAAATCTCTAAACTGATCTTCTTTCTTCTTATTTTAGCTCCATCGCCATCATCTTGGTTTACACTGGCCGCTTGCAGAGACATACCTGGGTTCTCAGCCTGTTGTAATTTCTTTTAATAGAACTAAGTATGACTGTGACTTTGAACCAAAGAGTTTGTTTCACTATTTTTCAAACTTGGATGGTCAAAGATTTGACAGACTCAAAGATATCAAGTTTGATGCTTGAAATTATTTTTCTCTTAAGTGTCGTATGTGCTGTATTCCTCTTACTTTTGTCTACCACAGAACTCTTTACAAATAATCTGCCGGTTTAGGCAGCAGGCTAGATACTGTATGATTTTAGGGTTTTCCTAAACAAAAAATTTTATATAAAGAGAGATCCAACACCCAGAGCAGAGATCTAGCTTTCAGCATGTTTATTTTCAGCTCTAAAAAATCCTTAACTTCTGAACCTGTTTCTGGAAACTGTTATAGTGTAAGAAGTACTTTGTCTAACACTGGACCAGTTCTAATAGTTTAGCTAATGAATGCAATCAACTGTCAAAAGTTCCATAGCTTGCAGTTGTATAAATGTACTTATTAGGACATCATTATATGTATGATTCTGATTTAGGATGTTGTTTCTTGACAGTGAAGGACATGTTTCAGTTGGGACCAGAATTACTTCTGAAATTTGATAATGGTTTTTAGAGTTGTAACAATTTCTTTTGGCAGAAAAGTTTTCACTGTATTATTTAACTGGTAAGCTGCAGCGTTGTGCTGTTACTTGAAAACCTAATTAAGCTATGTCCTAGAGGTAATTCCACTATTTCGGGACAAAAAGAGTAAATAATGGAAAGTATACTAGTTCTGTTTTGGAGAGCCTTAGTCATTAGAGAAAAACTTGGTTTAATAATACCCATTTTCATACTTCATCTCAAGGGCGTATTAAGTAAAATGGCATATAAATAATAAAGGTGAGAATATGTGATTGTTTAACTTGGCTTTATTTTATCAGTGCTACAAAAGTATTCACCTGGCTATATAAAATACACAAAATGAAAAATAATTTATCTACAAAAATACAATTAGTTTGGCTGAAATACTGTAACTTTATTTTCAGTTCTGTCTTTCTGCATCTCAGAGAGGTGTACTACTGGAACTAGTACTGACAAACAAAGAAGGACTGGTGGAGGACATTAAGCTTGGGGGCAGCCTTGGCTGTAGTGACCACGAGATGGTGGAGTTCATGATCATACCTAGTAGGCCCAAAAGAACAAGTAGGATTGCAACCTTGGACTTCAGGAAGGCTAACTTTGACCTCTTCAAGAAACTGCTTAGAGAAATCCCATGGGTTAAGACTCTGGAAGGTAGGAGGGCTCAAGAGAGCTGGTTGATATTCAAGTACCACTTCCTCCAAGCTCTGGACTGGTGTATTCCTGAGCAAGAAATCAGGCAAGGGAAGCTGGAGACCTTCATGGTTGAGCAGGGAGCTCAAGTGGAAGAAGGAAGTTTACAGTATGTGGCAGAAGGGACTGACCACTTGGGCAGATTACAAGAATGCTGTCAGAATATGCAGGGATGAAACGAGGAAAGCCAAGGCTTCCTTGGAGTTAAACCTGGTAAGGGATGTCAAAGCCAACAGGAAGAGTTTCTTCAAGTATGTCAGAGGCAAAAGGAAAACCAGAGAAAATATAGGCCTGCTGTTGAATGAGGCAGGTGCCATGGTGACAGAGGATGCAGAGAAGGCAGAGTTACTGAATGCCTTCTTTGATTCAATCTTTACTGCTCAGGTCAGCCCTCAGGAGTCCCAGACTTTGGAGGTAACAGAAAAAGGCTGGAGGAAGGCAGACTTTCCCTTGGTTGAGGAGTATGAAGTTAAGAGTTCAGTTAAATAAACTGGGTATCCCCAGTCCATGGGTGGTGATGGGATGCACCCATGAGTGCTGAGAGAGCTGGCAGAAGTCATTGCTGGGCCACTCTCCCTAATCTTCAAAAGGTCCTGGAGAACAGGTGACATGCCTGAGGACCGCAGGAAAGCCAAGGTCATTCCAGTCTTCAAAAAGGGCAAGAAGGAGGAGCCAGGAAACTACAGGCCTCACGCAAGCTCAGAGGCTTGTGGTCACAGAGTCTAGTTGGAGGTCTGCAACAAGCCATGTTCCTCTGGGGTCAGTGCTGGGTCCAGTCTTGTTCAATATATTCATTAATGACCTGGATGAAGGGATGGAGTATACATGCAGCAGGGTTGCTGATGACACAAAACTGGAAGGGGTGGCTGACACAACCAGGAATGTCCCCTTGTGGGCAAGAAGGCTAATGGCATCCTGAGGTGCATCAAGAGAAGTATGGCAAGCAGGTTGAGGGAGGACCTCCAGGATCATCAAGTCCAACCTTCATCCCAACATCTCCCTGACCATTACACCATACCCTCAAGTGCTACATCTACTTGTTTTTTAAACACCTCCAGGGATAGTGACTCCACCACCTCCCTGGGCAGTCTGTTCCAGTGCCTAACCACTTTCTCAGTAAAGAATTTCTTGCTACTGTCTAATCTAAACCTCCTCTGATGCAATTTGAGGCCATTTCCTCTTGTCCTATCATTAGTAATTTGGGAGAAGAGACCAACACCGGCTTCACTACAACCTCCTTTTAGGTAGTTGTAGAGAGCAATAATGTTTTCTCCGAGTCCCTTCTTCTCTAGACTAAACAATCCCAGTTCCCTCAGCTGCTCTTCATAAGGCATGTTTTCCAGACCTCTCACCAGCCTCGTTGCCCTTCTCTGGACCCGCTCGAGCACCTTAATGTCCTTTTTGTACTACGGTGCCCAGAACTGGACACAGTACTCAAGGTGCGGTCCCACGAGTGCCGAGTACAGAGGCACAATCACCTCCCTTCTCCTGCTGGTCACACTGTGTCTGATATAGGCCAGGATGCGGTTGGCCCTCTTGGCCATCTGGGCACACTGCCGCTTCATGTTCAGTCAGCTGTCAGCCAACACCCACAGGTCCTTTTCTGCCAGTCAGCTTTTCAGACCAGTGACAGGACAAGAGATAACAGGCCTAAACTTGAACATAGGAAGTTACATCTAAACATGAGGAGGAACTTCTTTACTGTGAGGATTGGCAGAGCACTGGAACAGGCTGCCCAGGGAGGTGGTGGAATCTCCATCTCTGGAGACATTTAAAACTTGCCTGGACACTGTCCTGTGCAACCTGCTCTAGGTGAATCTGCTCTGGCAGGGGGGTTGGACTAGGTGATCTCCAGAGGTCCCTTCCAGGCATCATCATTCTATGATTCTAAAATTGAGGCTGAAGTAACCAGCAATATAAGAACAGACATCTAGCATGCTGACCTGAGTCCATAGTTAAGAAGTGTGATAGTATGAGACAGCAATAACAAAGTACATACTATTATTGATCTGAAACTTAGCATACTTAGCACACTTTAAGAGCTTCTCAGCTTTTAGGGTAAGTCCCAAGGTTTCAACTTCACCTGACATCTGTGTATTACCCAAATTACTATTCTGAGTTAAAACATAATACTGCAAAGGAGTTGAGAGAATTAAATTCACTTTTATTTTGACTGGTGTGTATAAATACTGACAATAATCTGTTGACTAAGGCAATTCTGCACTCTTTGGTATGTGCCAAACTATTGTAACTGAAAGACTTGTATCACTCAGACATAAAACCAAACAAAATACCAGGATTATGTAGCTGCTCCAGAATTTATTTTGTGTATCAGTACTGATGATACTATACGTTAGCCTGATCCAACAGAAACATTGCCTGGACTATCAACTGGAATGCCGGACTCTTCAGAAAGCTTCTTCAATCTCTCTTCTAAGAGAATATTTTTTTTCACTTCTTCTTTATAGTTTTCTTTCAGATCCTCAATTTCTTCAAAAAAGGAACGGTCAAAGTTTTCTAGTTCTCTTCTCAGCTTTCTTGCTTCTTCCTGTTAAAAAGAATGAAGGAGTACCACCTTTATCCAGAACTTAGGAAATACATGTAAACAGCAGCTTTTTTTTTTTCTTTTTCTTAGGAGGCTAAATGATGAGACAATAATCATGTTCTTTAGAGACACAAAAATCTACCTGTGAACAGCACGTTCACTAACAAGAAACAAAATAGGCTTCATAAAGATAATGTTTAGAAATTGACTTTGTCATTAAATATTAAACAGCTCTTTCTAGCTAACCATAATTTTCTCATTATCTTGCCTGGGATGGTCCTTGCAACTCACTCACCTTTAATTGCTCATTTTCCAACTCTGAGGCTTTCAGCTGTGTCTGGAGGTCAGCTACTTCTGTCATTAACTTGTTTTTTTTATCCTTCTCTGCAATTTCATTATGTCCTGTAAAAATAATGATAATTTGTTATAAAATTTAAGGTAATGAAAATAAATTACATGAATAATCGTGCTACAGTAATTCTGCATCTCCTGAAAGCTGTAACAGTAAAGTGTGTAAACCCAGCTGTGATCAACAACCACCAAAGTTCAAGTCATCTGGCCTTTTCTTTAGTTCTTGTACAAATTGGGTGGTGGTGTCTGGTCCCTGTGACTGAATGCACTACCTCAGTGGCACACTTCAGAGAAATGCGACATGTACAGTTTTCTTGAATGAAATGCAGGAAGTTTGGAAATAACATAGTATAAGCATCTTGTTCATTGTATTCATCATTTCAAGAAGGTTAATTTAATTTTTTTTTTCTCAGTGAGATGGCAGTGTGCTGCTCTGTAGTGAGGTACTTTTCCCAAGGGACTGATGCCTGCTAAGCCTGTGATGATTTCATTCACAGAGCTGCTATCTGGAAATAGAGACTCGTTTTCTGTCAGCTTGGAACCCAAGGCGAAAGGGGTAGGCAAGAGGGTTTCAATGAATGATTGTCATCTTACAAGTGGTCTTTTGAAGTTTATAAAGCAAATGGTGGCATGAACTCCACATCTTCTTGGAAAGGGAAATCTTACAAAGATACAAGCCTCTTCTTCAAGATAGTGAATTATTAAGATTTTTACTAACACTTTATATAAAGAGCTTAGGTACTCAAATATCCAAGACCTTACTCTGCTGCGCTTTACATTAGTCTGGCATTAATATAATTTGAATAGTTGTGTGGATTTATTATAATTTTGCACACACATATTAAGTCAAAATAGTTTTAAGCTCAAAATACAGGAAGGAATTTTAGGTATTGAGATGATTACCAGCTGCAGGACCTTCACTTGTATAAGTGTGTAGGTGGTGCTTATAATCCTCCACCTGGTGAGCTAGTTCTGCTTTTTCTTTCTCTAATCGATTATTAGTTAATCTGGAACATAAAACAATTTTAGAATAATTAAAAATGTATTAAAATATTTTATGATATAAAATATGTAACTAAAAATCACAATGGCCATTTCCTGATCATCCTTATTTCACGTATACTGGCTGAGGTATTTATTCAGTTATTTAAAAGTACATTACCTTAAAAGCTGAAGCTCCCTGATAAGGCTCTGCTCTGTGCTTGCACCTTCAGGCAAGTGTTTGAGAAGCTCAATCTTAAAAGAAAAATTAAGAGTTTTACTCTTGAAAACAGTATCCACGGATAATGCAGGTCAGATGGAGCTCTCTTTGATAACAGGATTTTAAAAAGAGTAAAGTAATACTAAGGATGTAATAATACTACTAAGGATGTAAACAAGTACTAGGGTATCACAGAAAAAAAACCCACAAGTGTTCATCTATCGACAATTTCCACAAAGCTAATTATCTGCAGTGTTTTATAGTTAGTATACATCACTGCTATGTATTTCATGAAGGGTGAAGAAAAAAGTAATCAAAAGTTAGATTTACAAAGAAACTTAGACACATAGCTACATTAGCATAATTTATACATATGCTTACAGAAGTGTTATATCTACATCATTTAAGTGCTTTAAAAATACTACCAACATGCCTATTTGCATGCAGAGGTGTCCAAGCTCATTTTTAAACATAATCTGAAAAGCCTGTGATTTTGCAATGAAAAGCCAAAGGAGTGTATGTTGACTAGAAATGACCTGTAGTTAAAAGTTAGAATAGGTCCCTGACCAGAAAGGGAGTTCGCCTCTACAAGTGCCTTTCAGGAGAAGATGCAGGAGCAAAAAATTAGTACAGTTTTTGAATGCAGTGACAATTGATGAACTCTCATAAGGCTACTGCTAGGCCTTTGCGGTGGTACTACCTAAAATGGTAAGGATTTGCATTTCTTTTTTCCACAATCATTCTGTTTCTTGTAATGAAAGAATTTTATCTTTGTGTTAATTTTGCTGATGGTATATACAATTCATGTTAATAATGCTGACTTTAGAAAAGGGAAAAGAAGCAAAAATAACAAAATAATTGTTTTATAGGACTCAATTCCAAGTTCTATTTATTGAACACATTTACTTATATATGACTTCCTATATTGAAAGTCATATATTCAATACCCGACACTGAGAATGGCCAGTACAAGATGTCTGAGGAAGACAACTGTGCACATTAATAAATAAGAAGATGGAAGCTGATCTAGCTGGGCAGTCCTAAGGCTATATATATCTCTGGAGTACTTAAAGGCTAAAATTTTATACATCTTTTCAAAGGTACCTGAGTTTAAAATTCATCAGCTCTTCCATGTGTGAAATAGTAGTTGCAAGACTTCTTAGGGACTGCATGTAAGAGGCTATATTGGAAACAGGCTGGAAGATCCCCTTTAGGATGGCAAAATCAACCCCTTGAACAAGCTAGAAAGATTTTAAGACATTTGAAGCATCTGTACCTACAGGCTTTCATGTTATCAATGGAACTATAATTAAAAGTACAGAAGAATACAGCAGAAAAAAAATAACTTTCCTAAGACTCCAAGTCAAGAATATGTGATGACAGTATGTGGCAAACCTCAACTGAGGAAAATATGTAAATACACAATTATGGCAACAAGGACTGAAAAAACCTGTAAAAACATAATAGAGAAAAAAACCACAGTCTGCCAATACAGACATTAGAAAGAAATTAAATAATCTGTTCTCAGAGTCATCTAGCTAAATTTTACTCACTTGTTCTTTTAGATCTTTTAAGTTTTTATCAGCATTGTGTTCACGTTCTGTTGCTTCCTGAAGCAGCCGTTTAAGGTCAGTAATGCTTTTGGTTTTTTTAGCAATATCCATTTCCATTTCCTTCATCTTAGTTTCGTGCATCCTGGTAGTATTTTTATTTAGAAAAAGATAAGAGCAAAAGCTGATACTTTTTCAGGAATAGAGATTAAAATATGTTTAGGAGATTAAATGCCATAAAATACACCCTAAAATATGCTTGGGGCATTGGCCCTGAAATAATCACTGGTCTTACTTATAAGTGAGCTGGAAGAATCATAATGAAAAATGCATTTGTAATGTCAGAATAAAGGCTTTTCCAAATGTTACAGCTTTGTGGATATTTCTTTGCATCTACACTTTTATCAAAGGGAGATTGGAATCTTTTAAGGGTATTGCACATAAATGCCAAACTACCTTCTGCTAAAAACAGATCTTACTGATGCTGTGTGCACATTAGTCAGGTCTTACTTCAGTGTCATACCTTTGACAGTATTTTTCTTATGATTTTATAATTTATGGAAAATAAATCAATGTACTGACAAAAGGGCTGATAGAGAAGATAAAGGCTCCAAGGGCAAAAATGTTCTTCAAGAAATTATGTTTACCTTGGAGTAAAGGCAGTCTGAGGAGGGTTCTGGTTTGCTTTGAACTACACAAGGCTACAAACAGGTTTCTATGGAATCAGTGAAATGTTGGTTGGAAGATACCTCTGGAGATCATGTAGTCCAGTCTCCCACATGAAATGGGTTTTCAGATAGCAATACTATCTCCAACATCTTGCCACCTGCCACAGAGCCTTCTGAAGGATCACCTGGATGACACCTTTATGTGCCCTATCAAATACTTCCTCTTACCACATACATGCTTTGGAAGGTGCACCGGTGAGGTGGATTGCATGTTGAAGGGCCCCAGTGAGCTCCTCTAGGTTAGTTATGTTTTAGTGTTACTCACTTTAAATTCACGTTAAAGTAAACGCAAGGAAGTTTTTATTCGTACCAGTTGAAATAGGCAAGTACAATTAAGCACAACCATATATTTTATATCTATACTCAACTACCTATCTGTATCAACTAAATAGAACTAAATAGAAATGTCTTCAAAGAGAAGAACTAGAAGAAAAACTATATTCAAACTACTGAGCTGATGTGCCAGCTGTTAAGGGTCTACCATCATGACTGCATGTTGCTGTCCTCCTCCTATGGCTGGCTGCCAGTTTTGCCCTTCTTTCTTAGGCTAAACATGGCTGTCACCTGACCTGGCACAGAGACATTACACCTCACTACATTGTTTGGGGGAACTTTAACAAAAAGAAAAAGTGATTTAAGAAAAGGAATAGCTTTCTGAAGTCTCAGTGAAGTGAAATGGCTCAGCAGTATGTCAGAGAAGGACCAGAACTCTCCCAAGGGATGTCATGGGAGTGCAAGGCTGGGAAGTGGGTAAAATCTTGGGACATCAGCAGATAGGTCAATTCAGTGTTGAACAGTCTAAGATTAAATCAGAGACATCTCTCTCCTGTCCAGCTGATTTTCTGCCCTAATAATGTTGCTGTCTGAGGTTCTGTTTTTGTAGATACCTTCCACCTCTGTTACAACTATTTTAAAGAGTACTTTTGCAACACATCATCTTATCTCATCCTGAGGTCATCCATGAGTCCAGGGCTAAGTATTTAAGTAGTTCCAAAACTTTCATCCATCTTTATGCAGGACACAGGCTGTGTATTTCTCTTAGTAGCATAAGCATTGTTTAATTTTCTTGTCCTTTTCTGAGATACAGGAGTACACTAGATGATATCCAATTAAAAATCCTTGCTTCAAGAGAGTTAAATTTCTCCTTGTCTAGTTTGATGTGTCACAGGCATGTTTCATTTGAATGTATCTTGTATCAAACTTCATTTCATATATCAATCTGTTCAATATTAAACATGCTGGTGTGACATATAACTAGCATCTTCATGTGTAGGTCATTATTGAAAACAAGTGTAATAGTAATGTTTTCTGGACTGGCAATGGTTTTGGGGTGACTGTTTGCCAAAGTAATTTCTTGAAGCAAACCACAAAACACAGAACTAAACAGCTTGCTTCTAGTAAATGAATGCAATTAAAGTTGTTAGGCTGGAGAGTTAAGATCTCCAGCCTGTATAAATAAGTTGTCATAGAAAAAGTATCTGAACTAATTGCAGAAGAACAGATAAATTAAAAATGTATGCCTAAGCTATAAAGCAGAAATCAATATAATAAAACTGCTTTGTTTAATTTGTTCCACATTGAGTGATGCAAGTGATACCTGAATTGTAAAAGAACTGATAGATAACTTACTTGTAAAGAGTCGTAGACATTTACATTCTTACTAAACCAAAAATGAGTTTTGATGCTGATTTCAAACTCTGAGTTTTATCTAAAAAACTAGAAAGGGTGACTCCCACATTTAGTTTTATAAACTGGAAAAGATAATCCCATGCTAGACTCCAGAGTTTTGCTCCTTTCTACAGGTAACAGAATTCAACTGGCTGATTGCAATTAGCTTTCAGAGCCTTCTGAACATACATGAAGCTATGCTTGTATGTCCCAAGGACTACTGAAATCCCAGTGGGTTTTCCAACACAACTTCTGCATATTCACATGGTTAAATGTAGATTCAAATGCAGCCAGGCTGGAAAATGCAGGTTCCTGGCTTCCAGGTTTTGTTCCAGATTGTCATCCATGTGGTAAGGTACTGAAGTACTTTCTACATTCAGCAATAGTGCTGACATTATTCAACAAAGCACAAATACAATACATTTGAGCAGGAAGGAACACAAAACACTTCCTTTACCAGAATTATCCAGAAGTCTACAGCCCATCTTGAAGGGTGAGAAATAACTGCTATGGTACAGAAGCATCTAGCAAGGCCAGTGCTTAAAAACACTAGATTTCTGCCGGATTCATATCAGAGACCTAAATATTGATTCTGTCTACTAATACAGAATCAGAAAATAAAATACAGATAATAAAAAAACTATCTTCAGAAAAGGAAAGAAAAAATAAGAAAATGAAAGTCTCTTTTTTTTGCTAGTATTTAAAGAGGAATTAACACTTGTGTTTATCTGCCTTACTTAATTCTCAATTCTGACCTTGTTAAAACAGACTTGTAGCTTTTGCTGTCAGCTCCATCAAGCTGGCTCTCAGCCAGATTTAGCCTCTTAATGGTTTCCTCCAGCTGTACAGTTAACTTCTCATTTAATATCTCCAAGTTATTCTTCGCTATTCGTAACTTCTCTCCATTGTCAGCTTCCTATTGTTCAATAAAAACAAAGGTTGATGGAATACTTAACCTCCCATTAAACACAGGACTATCTAAAATGATGGTGAGACAGGGTCAGTGCTGACTTAGAGGAAAACTGTATCACTAGCACCACAACTTCCAAATTATGTCTTGGGTTGCTCCTTGGATGTCTCCTCTCCACACATAATTAACAATTCTGTCACAGCAATATTGGTGCTTAGAAAAGTACCTATTCCATATCAACCACTTAAAAAGAAAAAGATACTTGTCACAACCAATAACTAATGGAAATAAAGGGATGCACTACAATGATCATACCTTTTTCAGTTCTTTACGCAGCCTCTCATTTTCAGTAATGACTTTTTCCATTCCTTTGGTTTTAGATTCATAATGCATACTCAGCTGGCCCCCAAGATGAAGTTTCATTTTTTCCATTTCAGACTAAATATCAAAGAGTTTGTTAAAACACATAAACATTGCTTAGTAGAAAATGTTAGATTTCCATTTTTAAAGTACAGCATAGGTACAGCTACCTAGCACAGTGAACACAACATTTTATTACATATTTTAAAATATTCTTAATGTACAGACTACCTTTACATAAATCATTAAGTACATTATGCTAAAATGAAACTTTACTTTTCTACGCTATACATTTCAGATTTGGTATTTTTAAAAGACTTTTGTGCCAATCAGTGTCAACAACAGGCTTGCTGCTCCATTTTCCTACTAACTTGCATGTAAATTGCTATCTAAATATAGTTAGGACATAAACCAGTACCTTTAGCCTCTCATTTTCCTGTTCAAGACCAAGTAATTTCTCATTAGAAACCACAGCTGGAGCTTTTTTCAGATCTTCATTTTCCCTTTGGACTTTCTCTACAACCTTTTTCATCAAACCAATTGTTTTTTCCAATTCTAGGACTGTCTTTCCACTTCTACCAGCCTATAGAGAGGGAAGAAAAAAAAGTAAAAGGAAGTAAACAGTTAAACATCTTAACATTCTGAGATACTCCAAATTTTACTTTATTGCTTATTTTCGCATTCCCGTTTATATTTATAAAATATAAATGTATTTATGTTATATTTTGTTGTGACTTGAACCCTAAAGTTTCTTGCATACCTAGCTCCCCAAAATGTCTAATGATATATTCATCCCCAAAGTCAACATATTGGCTCCTTCACTTTCTGTGTTTTAGTCTCAAAATCTGCTGTACTTTATGAACTATACTGAAATAAATCAAAATACTACTTTACTTTTTTAGCTTTTCTTGTAGAGCAATTCCCTGATCCAACAGACCACATGAAATTGCTTAAATGCTAATATTGGTACAGAGTGGAGTTAAAAACCTGTCAGATCTCAGTGCCTGGAAAAGGAGGAAGATTCAGAATATGTTGCCCCCTCAGAAAACCTTTGAATGAAAGTTTTATAAACTGCGTATGATACAGGTAGAGACGCAAGCAGTCCACGTAAGGTACAAATGAAAGAATGGGAAATACACAAATCTATTCCAGGTACCCAGAAGTAGAACTCATTCTCCTTCTATAATGGAAGAGCTACAAAGGCACTGAAGAGCTTTTATTAAGTCAGCTTCCTTTAAAAGGCCAGACAAATAGTTTGACCAGTTAGTAGCAAGGTTAGATACTGGGAAAAGCTGAAGCCTTTTTTCCCTATATCTTCTGAAATATTGCTCTACTGAAGTAGCTGACAATAGCTAGGGTAAAATTTAACTATGTCATCTTGCATAGTATAAAGCCCCCCCAAAAAGGCATTAACAGTAACATACAGTTTCTAATATCTGTATCAAATCAAAATGCTATCTCTTAAATCATAAAGCTGTAAATGTATTATGCATTTACATAAATGCATTAATATAATTTTCATTAGCAGGGGTCTAAATCCTATATTTTGTACAAATATATTTCTGATGATAACTTTAATCCAAGTGACAAAATAAGGCCACAACAGTGCAAATTTTTAATAGTGTAGCTCTAGTCCTTCTAACGGTCCTATTAACTGAATTTCATTAATTTATTTATTTTATTGCCAAAGTGCTATAATATGTAAAAAGAATTCCTGATTGCCTTTGGTTGATTCCAAATAGTTTAGCTTTAATAAAACATGGTGCTTTTTTGTATTTCAGTTTCATTTAATTACGAAAAATGTCACAATACTTACCCCTCTAATGCTGCCCAGCTTTCGTTCAAGATCTGCTTTCTCTTTTTTGAGAAGTTCACACATTTCTTTCAAGTCACCTACTTGGTCCTAAAAAAACAAAGTAATGAGCAACTTATTTGGATTTCAAATTGAGGTGAACAGTAACAAAATTACAATTGGTTTACTTTGAAAAATGTAGAGGGAAAGGAATTTCCCATTGCAATGACATTTTTCATCATTTCTACCAGCCATTCGATCTTCTCATCTTCCATAAAACCATGAAAAACTTTCAGTACATATAGAAAAGATACCCATTTCTTTTCAAGCAATTCCCTAACTTTTACCTGGGGAAAGGGGACTAAAGGAAGAAAAGATGTTACCTTTAGTCTAGGCAAATCTTTATTGGCCTGCTCTAGCTGGAATTGTAGCTCAACGTTTTCAGCTGACAATCTTAAATTTTCCTTTAAAATCTCTTGCTCTCTTTGATATTGATCCTCTGATGCTATTCCTGATGTCTTGAGAAAATAGAAGGGAAATAAATTATTATTAAATAATGCACTAATTGTGTCACTTATAGCTGATAAAGAACAACAGAGATTTAGTGTTGTTCTTCACAGAAATAAAATGGTTGACAGTTGTTTCACCAGTTTTGATCTAATCTGCTCTGACTTTAACTCCTCTTCATTTTCTAAACCTGCTGAACCTTTAAGGGAAGTTACAAATCAGTATAAACCAGCAAAACCAGTCAAACCAAAATTAACACTCAAACTATTGAGTAGAAATAAATCTAAAAGTCTAAAAGGCAAAAAAGCTACTGAGTGTAGTAAGCTGTGACACTGTATCTGGGAACAGCATCTAGTTTTAAGGACACATTCTGATATTTAGGTCAAACAGATCACAGAGTAAGTCAGGAAACACAGTATATAATTCTAGTTCTTTGTTAGATTCTACAATCTTACATCTTTATCCATGGTGGTGAGTAATTTCTATTAGAGTGCTGTGCATGCCTTATATTGCCAATTCAAATCATAAGTGTATGGTAAATGACTATGCCTGACTAGTAAAGAGTAAAACTTTTTGATGATATGATAATCAGCAGTTTTTAATTATGTAATTAACTATATGATCCACTAATTCATCACTAATAATTGCAGGAATAAATTATGTACTTCAAAAAGCATACCTGTTTTTAGTGTAAGTAATAACACGTCACAAGTCTTTTAAAGACTGCACGTCATCACTGGGATCATTTGTAAACTTTCTGGATCAGAATTTTAGAATTGGCAGTAGCTTACTTGTGAGCTAAAATGCATGCGTATCGTGAAAGGATTATATATATCAAATGGACCACTTGGTGACTGCTTCAATATCCCTGCAGAAACCACCGCATTATCAAGATCATTGTATTTCTACATCACCCATACAAAAGAAATACTAGATGACTGCTACAGTATCAAACCTGGGGCATTTCACAAAATTCTGCGGTTGTTTCAACCCCCTCTGTACCACTTTGGTAAATTTCATGTTTATCCTCTGCAGTGTGTCGATTCACTTCATTATTCACATTTATTTTTTCTGTTTCATAGTCATTAGCTTGATTAGAAGGTTCCCCTGAATCAGACTGATTGCAGCTTATTCCGTCAGTATCAGGCACTTCTACACATTCTTCTTCATCGACATTTGATTGCCTGAGTATTTCTTGCTTCCTTTCCCCTTCTTCAAATTCATCATTAACTTCTCCATTTTCAGGTTGGGTTATATTTTCTTCTTCTTCACTGCAGTTCTCTTCATCAGCTTCAGCTATATTTTCCCTTTTCAAGCCTTCCCTAGAAATATCTGTGTCCTGGCATTTGTTACTATCTTCAGGATGCTGCTCAGGAGACACTTCTGTGCTTGCATCTGCAGTAGCCTCGTGGCCTTCATTATGCATGATGCATTTTTGCACGTCTGCTTCTTCATCTATTTCATTGCTATCAGTAATGCTATGATTAGTCTGATGTTTGATTCCACCCCTATTTGAAATAGATTTCTTTTGAAGGAAATTCAAATACTTTTGTTTACTGATACTGATAGGAACAAACTTGGTCAGTTCAGTTTGGTCACATGTACTCTGATTCAAGTTGAAGACAGAATGAAGCATGAAAGAAAAGCAGAAGACAGTAAAACAAAACAGAAAGTAAAGAAACCTAGAATATGCTGTTAAATCTATTTCTTGAAAGACTAAGAAAACCTAGTAATGAAGTATTTGCAATATAATGAACCTTGTAAAAATCAAAACACAACAAAAACAGCTCGTGTAACTGAAATGCAGCTCAGTATTTCCCCAGACTCTGTGTACCCCAAAATTTCAATCAATATGGAATACAAAAGTAGTCTTTCAGTGGCAGCATCATATTTATAAATACATATCCCTTATTTCTCCACTTACACTGGGATACTGAGTATTTCAGCTTCTACGCACAGAACACATGGGTTTGGGAGTTTTTGGGGGTTTGCTTTGTTGTGTTTTTTAAAAACACTACAAGGTGAGCATTTCATATCTTGTTTTAGAATACTATAATTTGAAATAAAACCAGCTAAATATCAGAATATCAAATGGACAACAAGTATTTTTGTTAAGTAGATGCGATTCCTCTAGGTAATACAGTTGCATTATTAACTTACCGAGGGTCTAGAATATGTCCCTCTCGAACACTGTCTCTGCAATGCATGAAGCTTTTCCTGGAGATACTTATTTTTGAAATGTAATTCTTCTACAACAGAATCTCGTGGGATTGCTTGCTGTGTTCTACATCAAAAAATGAACCAAGCCAAAACAAACAAATGACTACTAAGGCAAAAAAACACCCCTTAAGGTTAAACACCCATGAACTTCCTGATTACTGGGCTAGTTATTCTAAACCAATGTTAGCCATATACACTATTTCAACTCATCCCCGTGAATTGGAAGTACTTACTTCGGCAAAAGGAATCTGCTCTTTTGAAACACGTACAGCTTCTATTACTCAGGTATACTATCCACTGTGGTAGTGGATACACTGATTAAGAACACATTCCCTAACCACAACTTTGTAGATCCTGTAACTTTCACCAACTCTAAATTTTAATTATAATTTTACACAATAGAAGCCAGATGTTTTTCATATTATTAAGCTTTTTAGGGTAATGAACTGCATATTCTCTGAACATGCACAATTGCTCCCAAGTAGCATTAAGTTTGCTTGTCACAGACTCGAAGGATTTTTGAAATTCCTGTTTTCTTTTCCTTATTGAATCAGTTGGTCAAATAGAGACTATCTATCTCTTTCCACAGATTTTTTTTCCTCATTTAGATTTTTTTAGTTTTCATGGATTCTTTTAAAATGCCTCTCACCGTATGTGAGCAATCTCATTTTCCAAATCTAGATTCCGTTTTCGTAGTTCTTCCAGTTCATTTTCAGTCTCTGAGACTCTTACTCCAACAACATGGTCAACAGTGACACCAGCAGTTTTCAGTCTTTTCTGCAGAACAACTTTGTCTTTTTCAGTCCTGCAACATCCAGTAAATTTACATTTAAAACTTTATTTGCTAACTTGCTTTCTTTAGAAGAAATTATTTTCTTTCTTAAGGAATCCACATTTGCAATTTATTTGTTCACAGAACCACACCTTTTTTCTGTTTAATAAAGTTACTTTCAGACAGTAGAGTTTTACCAAAAAAACCCACAAAACCCAAAAACCAAACCTGGAAAACACAATCAACATTAAGTCAGCATCATGCATGTCATAAACCACTTGCTGCTCGTGCCTGTATTTTATGTAAATTCATGCAAAACTTGCTAAGAATAAATGCCATTTTGAAGCAGTTTCACATCACAATTTAACACCACCATCAAAGTTTCCTTTCTCTTCTGCATCTTTTCTCAGTAAAATTCTAGCATTACTGTACTGAAGTAAACATAACATTTGCAGAGGGTTTGCACATGTGGTTTTTCTAAAAGCTTTCCACCTCATTATCTTAGAACCATCAGTATTGCAGTAGCACTACATCTAACAGTAGCACAGTATCCAATCCCAGCAACCTGACTGAATAACACAGCGGTGAGAAACAGCCTGTCTTCATAAAGCTGTTCTTTCTTTCATGGGAATAACAGAATGCTGTATACAAGAACCATAAGAAAGGACTTACATAATTTTTTTCAGACAGTTTCTTCTGTAAAAGATTGTTTGCTTCTACAAAGGAAAGGATACTTGAGGAGTAGCCTGCTGCTTGATAATTAACTACTCCTTTTAATCTCAACAGCAACATCAAATTCCAGGCATCAATCTTATAAACATAACAAACTGTTATAATTATTCCACAGCAAATGAATTTGGATTTCCCTTATGTCATAATCTTGTAGCTGAATCTATGAAAACTTACTTTGTACAAATTTCCTTCAATTTATTCAATTGTTTGGCTAAAGTATCTGCTTCTTTTTCCTTTTCCCTTAGTTTGTTCCGCAGTCCTTCCATTCTGATCTGCCATTTTTTACCTTCTTCCCATCTAATTACTTCCTCTTTGGAAGTCTGTGAAGCATATAAACAGATTATGTATTTCTTTTTGAATTTTTTTCTTAAAGCAAAATAAGCAAACACGTTAGAAAACCAAGGAAAAAACATGCCAAGTTTGGAGAAAAATATCTCCAGACACTAAGCAACAGGTATTTTTAAAAGTCTCAAACTGGAAGCATAATCACAGTCTTAGAATAATATTTAATATAATAATTAGTCTGAATGTCCTTATAGAAACATGGTATCATATTCCAGTATACTTTATGCTTATTATGACAAGCCACATTAATGACTGAAGTAGTAAAATAACAAGCAAGAAACCAACAAAACAACTATTAAAGTGAACACATCTCCCACCACTCAGAAACTCTTGTATGCAGGGATCACTACTGTGAAGAATAATAACTTACAAAGACACCACCTTGTTTAGGATTCACATGTTTAATCCTAGGGGCTTCATATTTTTATCATTGCACTGATTTCACAAATGCATATCTGGCAGCACTTACATAATCAATTTCACTGCTACCTGTAAAATCTAAGTTTTCCAAGATATCTAGTGGATCTTTAATTCTACAAAAAGGCCAGGAAAACTTTAATATACCAGAACTAAGCAACAAGAGCAGTAACAAAGACCACAGGAAACATGAAGAAGTTACAATCACGAAACTGCTTTTCTTCTGATCAAGTGTTTGGTTAGTTGCTTTTTTTCAGAGGCAATAGGGAGAGTTCAACTGCCTAGACCTAGGCTGATGATGTCTTTCAAAGCTCTAATCTAAATATCACATACCTTGTCTTCACTTACACTCTTTGCTTCTTCACACTTCTTCTCAAGATCAATTTCCAACTTTTTGATTTTTTTCTGAAGTGCATCTATCAGATTTTGTTCATCAGCTTTGCTCTGAAAAATTACAAACTTTTACAAAATAAAAGTTTAAGGCCCCTACCTAAGTATTTTTCTTCACTCAAAAAAAAAAAAAAAGGATTTTAATTCCAATTGGTAGAACTAGTTTACAACCTATATGATCTTTTAAAAATTATCTTTAAATTATTAAAGTATTGGAATGTAACTTTTCATTCTACACTGAATAATAAGCAAGTAGCTAAATTTAAAAAAAGACAATTCTACTCTAAATCCTTTACTTTTCTTCTGAAAGGGGAAATAAGGACATCCAGAAGATCACAAAATCCTATTTTTCAAAGAAGCATTGAAAGTAGTAATTCGACTCCTCAAACTCTTTCAAACCTATTTCACAGATCAAGTATTTTTCAGTCTTTTATCTGAGGCATGCTTCCAACAGCAAAAGCTACTAGCTCACATGTAGTCCAGCTGATGAGCAAATACAAATTTTTAAATCAAGTGTAAGTCTCAATGCCTGCCAGAAGTACTTAATCTTTAACCCCCAAAACCAGCACATCTATGTAGACACTTCACCAAGATTGAACATATTGTTAGAAATCACTTCTACCTGAGTGCTACTGCTTAGCCGCCTAATTCGTTTCTTCAGTTCTTCATTTTCTTTTTCCATTTCATTTTTTTCTCTCAACATTTTAGCAAATGCTTTTTGTTTTCTCTGAAGTTCTTGGTTCAACTCATCCTT
>JAVSBS010004721.1:30030-52253 GCA_033124195.1 Coracias cyanogaster
TTGGTTTTACTTACTTTAAGGTTATTTGTAAGTTTTGTAATCTGATTATTTAATTCCTCTATCTGTGTCTAGAAGAAAACAAATAAACAAAACAACAAACCTCCAAAATCAGGATTATCAACAATACAACAATGCAATACAGTGATATTACCTAGTACTCACCATAAGCCCCTTTGTTTGGCTGTCAACAATCTCCTGGACATTCATATATGCCTCTTTTTGTGATGCAGCAGAAATAATCTGCTGTTCAGCATTAGCAGTCATTTCTGCTCGGAGTTCCAGAAGTGCTTTACTCAAAGCCTGAAAATAGTAAATTCAAGTTCTTTTAAGTGAAGAAGCTGCTAGGAACATTATGAAACAAGAAAAGGCAATTGTATTTTATTATGTTATATTATGCAATTATATTCTACCTCCTGCTGTACTATATATAGAATTTGCAAGCATTAAGCAACATTAAACATTCATGTGATATAGGAATTACTTTTTCTTAACTAACTTGCTGCTGTTTTTCTTTTATGGCTAACTTGCTCTTCAGATGTTCCACCAGGTTCTTCAGTGTTGTCGTGGGTGCTCTATTATTTGCTTCTTTTTGGACTGCTAGTTCAGCTTTTACATTTGCCAATTCTCTCTCCATCTGAGATAACATATTCCTCAATTTATTTCCTTCAGCTTTCAGCTGTTCAACATCAACTGTGTGCTTTTCCTGAAGCCTAATAAAAAAATAAGCATTAATAGGGTACACTGCAATAAAGAAGTTAGCAAACTCTAAATAAATAAAAAAGGGCACAGCGTTATATTTTTTGTTATTGTTAAAGCAAATGACACATAGATTTGGAAACAGTGAAAAAAGACTGATTCAACAAAAAAGGCCTCCATTTAATAAAAAAATTACTCAAGATGAGCAAAATGAGATTAGAGCATTGTTCATTCTAATTCCTGGCTATCAGAGGTAAAAAGGCATTATACTTTTCTCCTTTTAAACTGGGGTTAAGTTTCTGTGAGTTTAAATTTATTAGGCTGCAAGCCCAAAGGGATTTATCAGGGGAAAAAAATAAACAACAACAACAAAAACCCCACCCAAAAAGCCCCAAACAAAACACAAACCAGTAAGTATCACAGTATCTTAAACACAACTCTCACAGCAAGACTTCTTGAATACTTCCTTTTTCACTGAATGGCACAAAGCTAACAACTGAAAGGCGTTTTTCCAGGCCATACATTTTCAATATTAGCCCCAATGAACAGCTACTAAAAATAAGAACTATTAAAAACAATTTACAATTACCAACCATAGTAACTCTTTTGAGTTGGTTTTTTCAGTCAAATCTTAAATTCAGCAAAACCAATTCTACAGACCAGCCCTGTAGCCGCAATACATGGATCCAATCCAGTTGTGACTTATGTTAAAAGTCTAAAAACTTACTGGGCTCTGATAGTCTCAAACTCTTTGATTTTCATTAAAGTAATTTGTTTTTGTTTCTCCAAATCAGATGATGTTTTCTTTAATTTTCCAACAAGTGAAGCAAGAGAATGATCCTGTTCTGCTACAGTTTGCTCCATTTCAGCTAGGCGGAGAGAACAGTCATTGTTGGAAAGTGATAAAGTGGTCGTTTTCACTAACTCCTGTAAAACAGAACAAATGCATGTGATAAACATTTTAAGCTTTACATGAAAGGTAAGCATGGCTGGTGCATTTTAAACTCAATCTTGAATATAATCAACCATTAATATCTAACATGTTTATTTACTGAGATGTGATTCTTAGTCCACAGGAAAAGCAGCCATACTGGTTTGAGAAGAGCTTTGTGCATCTCATGATCCACAGAATAACCAGTTAAATACAGGTTTCACCTTATAATAAAATGTCATGTCTCCATAAATTATAAATTATAAAGGATGATTTGATATGGAAAATGCTCATATATACTGAGGTGGTAACTTTGGGGTTTGTTTTACACTTGACTTCTAATGCATCTGTTGCAAATTCTCTCAAGAATAATACAATAATTCTGTATCCAACCACCCACTTATTTTTCCTGTCATAATTTACTACTTACTTTTGACTGCAAAACTGTTCTTTTAAGCAACAGTTTTAAAAATTTGGGAACAACTTCACTAATCCCACAAATACACATAACTCACCAAAGCAGTCTGTTTGAATTTATTAAGGGAATTGTCAGTCTGCAAATTTAACTTCTGGTGTAGAACTCTAAGGTCTTCATCATGCTTCTTTGCCATTTCCTCTTGTTCCTGTTAGGTCAAAATAAAAACAGAACTCTAAGGATGCACACTATTCCAGAAAGTCATAAAACTACAGTATCTTTTTTTTGATTACTCACTCATTGCTCAGTATTGCTCCCCTAATTTTTCTCTAATTCTGGCAGGTTTTGAAATTCTTTACTTCTTGTTATAATCAATGATTTTTTTTTTCCTTTTAAACACTATTGGAAAAAAAAAATCTACTACAGCAGCTTTAAGCTTTGTAGTGAATATGTGCAACAGGACAGGAGCTGGAGAGCAAAACAGTTGGCATTGGTTCTCACCAACAATGACCATCAATATTGATAGTGATATCCTTACTTTTCAGTGTACTTTTCAGGTCCATTTAATTCTGAATATAGTGTAATCCTGTGGATTGAACATCTGCTAGCAGACAAAAGCACAGCAGGCTCATTTCAGACTGCATCTTCTGATTTCATTCTATACAAAAAACACCCTTTTTCTCCTAGAAGATATTGCTACTCATTAACCAAAGCACATTAGGTGAAGATGATAGGAAGTTTGCTTCAAAAACTTCTGATCCAAACACAATGAAACTGATGCATGTTGAAGTACTTCTTGGACACAAGGTTTATGCTTTAAAATATTCTTTAAGAGTAAAAAGAATAAAGAATATAAAGCATGCTTAAATAATCTAAAATATGCTTAGCTTCACTGTTTATGATTTAAAATATGATTTAACTTAAAATATGCTTTAAGAAACATATTTTCCATAAATTCCTGTCTTTCATGTACATTCCAAATTCACTACAAGATGCAGTCCAGAGATCATTGTTGCAAGTGCCAGAAAATCCCATATAAACATACCACATACAGAGACCACATCTCACAGCAGAATTTTTATTTTCTTCCTGTCACACTAATTTCATTCCTAGACAGACACCATATACATAACCTCTTGTCCGAGCCTCCTATTTTAAAAAGTTTAAAAATTCTACATGAACTACAGAAAAAATTAATTGCCTGTTTTGTTACCTCTGAGGTGAGAAACTTTTAAGATTTCAATAGCAATGACATAAAGAATCAATTAAACTACATAAAAATGGAAGAAATTTTGTGCAAAAAGTTTAACTACCTTTCTTGCTTTTGCAAGCAATTGTTGGTATTTTTTTAACACTTCCTCCTTTTGATCTAATGTTGCTTGCATATTTGCAATGGCTTGATGAGTAATTTTTATGACATGATGGTATTCTGGATCATCTTCTTGTTTGCCCAATTCAGCCATTATTTTCTCTCTTTCTGATGTTGCAGGTAATTGAAGTCTTAGTTCATTTATAACTTTGTCTCTGGATAAAATATTTTGTTCTGCTTTCCACAGAGCCGTTTCCTTTTCTTTTAATTTCTGTAATGAAAGGTAATTGTTGCATTTCCAGAATTCAAGTACTGCAAAATGATCTTACTTTTTAAAAAATATACCAGAAAGAAAGGTCTAAATGGACTTGTAAACACAAGATGTTTTGTGCTTAGTTCTGGCTGTTTGGGATTCTTATTAGATGAAAAATGTCCTGGAGTATCGTTACAGTGTCTTTATGTATTATTTGCTTGGCACAAGACAGTTATGCACTCATTTTGTGCTACCAAATTAAGAAGCTGCTGTTTTTCAAATTTCTTAAGAACCACAAAGTATCTTCTGTAACAGAATTTCAATTTAGCAACTCAAGATAAAAGGATTTTGCTATGCTACTTGTTAACTTTAATGCAACACTTGCTAAACTTAACTAGCTATGGTCAACTGAATTTTGTTCAGCAAGAACATCTTTCCCTACTAAATGAATGATCTAAAATATTCAAAAATTTCCCCAATAATTTGTTCCAATGGAAAACATATTTCCTTTTAGTCATGGGTAATTATATTATTTACATTTTCCCTGTGTTAAATTCTTCTAAGGGATTGGACACATCTGAGTGACATTTACAAAAGGATATTTATTATATGAAAAATTTAAAGGGCAGAGAAATACAAACTTTATATGATAATTGATGCATTTAATTACCTCCTCTAGTGATTTGCAGGTTTCCCTAGTTTCCAGGATTGTTTGAATATGCTCCTGATTCTTTCTCAAAGCCAACTCAAATTGTTGTGGGAGTGGCAAACCAGGGTCTGGAACTGATCCTGTAGCCTCTTCTAACTGCACAGAAAGATCCACATTCATGTAATCTGACAGTTCCGAAAAATGTGCTTATGAGCCTACATTTACTTAATTCAGTGCATGTACCTTTAGAGCTGCACTACGTATTTCATGTTGTTGATGATCATACAGGTCTAACTGGCGCTGCAGTTCTACTTCCCTCTGGTCCCAAGCCATTTGCCTTTCTTCATGAAACTGTAACAAATATTTGATAAAGGTATTTTATTTATTGAAGGAAATAGGAATTTTATAACTAACTTAAACAGACAAAAAGAGATGCCAAAAGGCAAAATACTCAAACGTGCTATTAAAAAGAATTATGGAAGCAAGATACAAACATCTCATGTTAAAACCTTACTAGGAAGAATCTTCCTTTTAAAAATCATTTAGTGAAATAAGGAATAGGCTGTTTTTCTAATAGCATGCAGAAATACATACCTTGTTCTGCTGTACAATTTCTTCTTCCAGATTATTGATTGTACATTCATATTCAGAAATTATATTCTGCAAATACTTCACCTCTTCCTTTTGCTTGACTAACTCTCGATTGAGTTTAAGTTCCCGCAGATGGAGTTCCTCCATCTTCATATGCCATTCAATTACCTAATAATAAATGACACATAGTAGTATAATTTACCAAGCCCACAGGCCAACTAGATGCAGCTACACACTCTTTGACTTTGAGGCAATATGGCACTTATCAAATCAACGGGAAGAAAGACATTCTGCCTTTTTAAGCTTCTTCAATTCTCCTGAGTCAGGAGGCATGGCAAGGGTATGAAACTGCAAGAGGAATGACTGAAAAGTGCAGCAGACAATTGGAGAGGCAACAGGTTTCCCCTACAATGGAAGAAGTGCATTG
Organism: Coracias cyanogaster; assembly: GCA_033124195.1. NCBI lineage: Eukaryota > Metazoa > Chordata > Aves > Coraciiformes > Coraciidae > Coracias > Coracias cyanogaster. The sequence goes on from JAVSBS010004721.1 coordinate 35,302, forward strand.
CAAATAATTTTCAAATTACCTAATGCAGGTATACCCTATGTATCTGTCCAAACTGAACAAAAAAAAGCATGCAAGAAGATTGGCTGACTTTTCTAAAATAGCAAAAGATTTTCAAAACCATTACAACTTGTATGCATTTAAAAATGCATATGTACTAAGAATAACAGACAGATTCATGTCAAAATGCTCTACAAAAATATTTGAAAACTGGATTCAAACTAAAATGTGCAAAGAGCGCTACAACCATTGCTTTACAGGCAGACATTTTTTTGGCATGACAGATATAACCTTATTATACAACACACAGTGGTCTGGGAGAGAAGTGAGAAAGCCTTATTCAAATTTCAAGGCAACAATGTTTGCAATACCAAAATGTGATTAAGTAGAATTACATGAGTATAAAACATTTCTGACCATGCAGCCTAAATTACTGCCTCTGGACTTATTTAAAAAGATACAGATTTGTAGTGAAGATTTCAATGCAAGTGCATAGAACAGAACTTCAGAATACTACTCTGTGTTTAATTTCATTTCATTCACAATTTAATTCAATTCACAATTTAATTCAGTTTAATGTACTTCCTATGCCACTTAATTGGGCACAAAAGAAAATTAGTAAATCTGACTGCACTGACTTCTACAGGGCAAATAACTAATGATGTATTACTTTTTTAAAACAGGAAAACAACGATAGCTGTCATATTCTAACAGTGTATTTTGAAATCATTATGTTCTACATTAAAACTGACATTTAGGGAATAGGCTGAACTGAAATGTAATTTAAATGCAGATCAGATAAGCTAGGCTATTCAAAGTTGTAAAATAGCAAACCTTTTGAGTTCCTCTTGTATCCTTCAATGCACTTACTAATTCTTCTAAACTTTTCAGTTTTAACTCCATTTCTAGTGCTCTGTTTTCTGCTTTTTGACGCTCCTGCTGGGCATGCTGAACTTCTTCCAGGATCTTCAACTTGTCATTCTGTAGCTGAATCATTGTTTTAGAGAATTTTTCTTGCTGGGCTAAAGGCAGAGCACCACTAAACTGTCGTCGCAAAGACTGAACTGTCTGTTGTAGATGTTTGGCTCTATTTCTTCCTTCCAGTCGGGCAAAATATAAGGCTTGCTCTCTCTCATCAAGTTTCTGCTCTAAACGTAGATTATGGATCTCCATCTTCTGTAGTTTTGATTTAAGCATCTCCCATTTTCCTACAGCAACAGATTCACTACCTTGAAGGGCTATGATCTGTTGATGCAGTTTTGCAATAACAGCTTTTTCATCTGACTCTGCCTAAGAACAAAATTTACAGAATAAATTTATTTTTTATTTTGAAAATACGTTAGTGCGGTGTATATGTACTTAGAAACAAGTTATTACTTTGTTTCTACAGCCACATTTTGGAAGTACATCTTCTCAGATACCGACCTGAAAAATTGTATCTTTCCAAAATACCAGGAAATGAGGAAGAAATGTATAATTAAATGTAGAAAATATGGTAATGTAAAAGCTCATGCAAGTTTTGTCTTTAAGGATGCAAACCATTCTAGAACATAAAAACAAATCCTAAGAATTTTTTTCAGCTAATAACAAAGCAATATAATGTCTACTTAAAATCTTCAAGATCTACAAGTCATTGCTTGTCTTGTAAAAAATGATCAAACTTTCCTGATATTGTATTTAAATATTGACCATACGCTATCAATCGTATAGGAATAAATACTGCCCAAATAACATGGAAAAAAGCTAAGGATCTGTAACAGCTGTAGAGCCAGAAGTGGAAAAAATTGAGAAGGGAATAATTAATGTAATATAGAATTCTTGAAGAGTTCTACAAGGACCTATAAGTTCTACAAGGACCAGCTTGCTAAGACTCTTCTATAATAATCCTTCGGAATTCAGTGTAAAATTACTTCATTTCTTCTTACTCCAGAGCAAAAAGAATGCATACTGCTGTGTTAATAAAGCTTGAATTTTACCTGAAAATCTAAAATTTGCATTCTAAGAGATTCCACTTCTTTATCTCTGTGTTGCTGTCGTGCCTCCAGAGCTTCAACTTGCATTTTTGCTACATCAGACAGTTCTCTTAACCTTGCAGGGAAAACAAGAGCATTGTGTCACTCAAAACCACTGAATAATCTATTAAGCTTGTCTACATAGAAGATGCTAAGAAAAGAAGCTGAGTATGTTTCCTCATATCAAACTATTTGAAGACTTTGCTCTTTTCGATGTATTATTTTCTACTACTCAGAGTCCTTTTTATGAAAATGTTTCTGTACTGCCTCTCAACTTTTTCACAGGACGTTTTCCTGTAAGTTATATAGGAGTTTCCTAGCAGTAACCTACTCCAGGAAAACAATGCCTGAACTAAGCATCTTTGTCCTCCATTTCTCTCCCACTTCAGGATATAAATGCTCAAGAAGTTCCATTATCAATTCCCTTCTCTGCTTCCCCGAGTGTAATCACTCATTTTCAGTGTCAAAAATCACTGCAAATATCCCCACAGACTTTGCTGGTTTAGGAATATTATAGGGTTTCATTATTTACTCAGAGACAAATGTCCACACCTCCCCACAACTGCAGTTTAATCTTTGAGAAATTTATGATTCTTTGAGAGTAAGAATTGCTTTCCAATTTATTTTATGAGATTTTCATACATTAAAAGGAGGTTGTGGCACAAAAGCAAAAGAAACCTTAATTAGTTTTAAAATACCTAGTAATAAGTGCACACTTACCCATGTCTATCCAGGCCAGTACTTAACTCTTTGTTCAAATCAAAATGAAGCAAATTGCTTTCTTCATAGTTATGAATTAAATGCTTCACTTTCAATTCTAAATTTGGCATATATAAATGCCAAAAAAATAAGGTATTTCAAATCACCTGTTAGCAATACATATGTAGTGTATTACATAAGCCTATATACTGTAAACTTTTGCATGCTTCCAAATATACTTCATTCTAAATTTGTTACTTCAACACTTACTTTGATACTTCAATCTTGAGCTCCATCTCACGCTTCTCTAGATCCATGATTTGTCGTCTATCTGCATCGCTTACTGCCTTACTTACACTCTTTGACAGTTCATCTCTTAATTCCTGTTCCACTTTCTGTGCCTCAAGGTTGATTTTAGTGAGCTTAAAAATAAACAAAACCAGAAACAAACAAAATGTATCCTAAGCACACAACTACTCCCAAGAAAAAGCAGTGACAAAAGTATCTTTCTTTTTTCAGTCATTACAAAACACTGTGTGCTTAAATGTCTTATTGTTTGCAGCACTGTATACACATAAGAACAAAGGTAGGTGCAGAACAGGATTCCAAATTAAATGCAATTTTAATCAAGAAATTTTCTTAAAACCTTTGGCACAATAACTTGCTCTTAAGCTAAAATAAGAAAAAAAAGAAAGGGATACGACTGTACACAGCTTAGGAGATGAACACTCTTACCTATGTATTTATATGCTGTCTAGTATGTCAGGATTGGTAACACAAATATAGGTTATAAGTGCCAAGACTCACAATAGAGTAGTTCCTTTGTTCTTTCTAAAAAGAACATTAATATCACATTCTTTCAAGCAGCCTGATTTTTCAAGTTATTAAATACTGAGTAACCATTGTTTCTAATCAAACCACTCCTTAATAAAATAACTGATTTCCAAAACAGACAAAGTGTGGTGTATCTTATTATGTACACCTCACATATTTGAGGCAGTACTATCTGGAAAACGATAACAGTCGTGTTGAAGTAGATTTCTGTGTTTAGAAGATGTCTACTAGACTTCTTATAGTTATCAGTTCTTAACTGGTATCACTTAAAACTTCCATTAATTACCTAAGCACCATATTGTAATCTATCTATCTATACAAATATATATCTACCTCTGTCAGTCTCTTTAAAAAAAAAACAAAAACATGATGTCAGATTAGGAGGCACTGACAAGGGAGTATGTGAAACTGAAAAGTTATGTCCTGGAGCTACAGAAATGAGGAAAAAAGGGATGCACAGAGGAGTTAATAAAAAAAAAAACCATTAGGTGTTCATCAACTCAGAATGAGGAAAGACCAGCAGATCTACATGCATTGCAAGACAGATAATAATATATGCAAAACAGAAAAAGGAAAATGTGATCCTAGGGTGCATCACTTGAGGTATTTCTCAAAGAAATAAAAGATGTAATGCCATCAGAAAAGGCTTTAACAATACTGCTGCTGAAAAGCCTTAAACACTTTGAGTTACTCCATGTCCCAGATTAATTCAACAGTGTAACAAACGTGACTAAAACAACAGAGACATCAGGAGTCAGAAAACCGCAACCTAAAATATCTAGGCTAAAGTCTAGCAAAGAACTAGCAGGGGGAATGAATACAAACTATGGACATTCCTGTCAACAGAAGTGTTTCTTCTCTTCTGTTTAAATTATAGGCAAGTAATGACAAAAGAAAAAATGTGTACAACTGCCTATAAATAAATTTATACTGCAAATTATAATAAAGTAGCCAATTTACGTAACAGACTTCAAATACTAATAGCAGGGACAAAAAAAGTCTAACAGGGTTAAGGCTGATACTACAGGAATACTACGAATCATCAGCTTCAATGGAATATGACTTCTATTCCTCTACTATAGATAATATTAGGCACATGACAGAGGATATAGCCAGTCTGTAACAGAATCATGACACTATCATTTGCAAAAGGAATACAAAGGTCTAACATTTTTTTGAATTATTGGTAATTAAGGGAAAATTAGCAGAAAAGGGATCATATGAATTAGGCACAAATAACAGGTTGAGAACAGACTATTTTCTAGCAATCTACTGAAATGCTAGCAAACCATGTGTCTTACAGAGGTACACTAATGCTTGAAATAAAGTACTGACAAATTAATCAGTTATATATTTTTTATAAATGTCTAGTGCATGCAAAAGCACAGCTCTTAAAGGCAGACATATCTTGCATCATAAGCTTATTCGCCAGTTGTGATACAAAATACATTAATACTTTCTGAAAAGGTAAAAAATATGCTTTTAAGATGTGTCAAACTACGTTAAATCTCAAGAGATTTACCTCAGCAAATTTTGTTTCCAATTCAAAATTACGTTCTTCTATTTGCTTTACAGTATTCCTCAAATGTTCATACATTCGTTGCGAATGTTCTGCTCTCTGTCTTTCGTTTAGTTCCTTCATTTCCAGAACAGTGATTTTCTTAGAAACAGACAAAATCTCACTGTTGTTTATGGCTCTTGTGGCCTTGTCCATGGCACTGTCATCTCCTACATTAGAAAAATATTTAAATTAGGGAATACACAAGCTGATTCAATTATGAAAATTATTTGTACCATGAAACAGAATATGAGTTTTGTTTTATCCCTGTCACATCAACTTTACTGAAACACCTGTATTACTTTTTTAACCTGGAGGCATGGTTATCTTTCCTTACTATGTTTGAAAAGTATCTAATTTGAATAAAGTAGTATTATAAATGGATATATCTGCGACCACAGTTATTGAAACTGGTAACTATTTTCAACGTAGCCTGTCACCTTATCTTTAATTCAGCTGGTAAATCTCCAGTAAGTTTAATTTAAAATCTGTAAAATAAATAGATGTTGGTAAGTTGTTCTTGAACAAGAGTTTAAACTATACACAAAGAAGCCCCAGATATCAAGAAAAAATACTTTGTTACACAGCATGAAACCAGGAAAAAGAAATAATTTTCTTGACTACCCATGAAGCACTTTGACAATCAAGTTCAAAGATTTTGCACCTTATTAAAAACAAAACAAAACAATCAGATGACGTCCCTTTACAAATTCCACCTTTTAAACCCTTGACCCAGTAGCCCAAGAGAAATCAAGACGAAACAGTTTCTGGGGGAAAATACCAAACTTAGTTTTGGTCAAATAGATAAGTCAAATGCAACAAACAAACGTTAAAAAATCAACAACAAAAATTAAGATAATTAATGAAAGACACAAAATTGTTTTTTACTTTTTTGTTGTTGTTCAGACACATGAATTTTAAAGCTCTTTAAAATACTACTTCTACACGGGACATATAATTTGTTTTTTAATATTGCAATATCACTTTAATACTTGCCTAGTTTAGTCATCTGTTCCCAAGCCTGTTCTACAGTGTGAAGTTTCTCTTTTGTGATCTCCAGTTCCTTATTCAATAAATTTATCTGTGATTTCAAGGATTCATTCTCACGCTGCATGTCAGAAAAGTTGAAACATAACAGCAAATGATCTAATGTAGCAGACGATGTTTAGCATCTATAAAGTCTTTTAAATTAACAGATTTTGCACAACCCATAATATACATCTACAGCAACAAAAAAGCTTAAGTTTACTCCTTGAGAAGGACAAGACAAGAGAGCTTGTCTTTGCTCTCTGTGTTGTATCTTATTGTCAATGGGTATTACCATGAATATTGATCATCAGTGACTGTGATTCCTGGAGTGTCAAGAATTAGATGAAGAAATCTATGTTTCTCATGATAAATATCTCATTAACAGTGGGAGAGAAAGAAGTACTTTTAGAGGATATTTCACCCCCACGGGATACTTCATCTTTCACATATGTACCTATTTGAGACAGATTATATGCTTCTTTTAGTTCTTTTAGGCACCTAATATGATTCCAAAAATTAGTTTTGTAAATGTTTCTTCACTTCTCCAAATACAAACACAAATTCCCACATTAACCAGCAAAACAAATTTAATACTTCATCTTAATTTTCAAGTTCTAGTTTTCTAAACACATTTTTAATTTTCTATTGAGAAATTATTCTCTAGCTCTATGAAATTGCTGAAATAGGCAATGCAAATTTTCATACACATAAAATTTGGTAAAATAGAGAGGGAATCATTCATTCTCTAGCTAACACAAATGCACTTACCCATTTCCAAGCAGAGAAATTTAAGTAAGTTTACACACCATATGTATTTCACTCTTGTCAACCACAGAAACCCAAGAGATAGGAACATGGCATGAGCTTTAATTACTGGTTAAACTACTACTTTCTTGGACTATTATTCCTGACATGAATGAAAAGTGAGAGGTAGTAATGTATCTTTGAAGCCAGCTTCACAGTTCTTGAAAAGAAGCTCCCTTGTATTTGAGAATAAAAGCTCAAAGGAATAAGGGACGTGTGTACAGTCTCTAAAGCATTTTGCAAATACACTGTGAACAATCTTTTGTTACATTTTTTATCAAAGTAAAATTCCAAATGTTTACTGCTTTTTAGAACTGAATATTTCATTCTTCTTAATCAGGAATTAATAAGAGCATTACTTTGAGAGAAAGCTTTGAAAGTTTTTATGCTCATTCTGACGTCCAAAACCAAAGATGATAGCAAACACTCCTTCTGCTAGCCTTGCTTTGGTAACCAAAGAACTAAAACTACTTTGTGAGGGAACATACACAGGGCTTAACTTAAAAAGCAAGCAAACAACCAAAACAATTAAACAAAATTCTTGTATGTATGCCCATTGAAATAAAATCCAGGGCTTTGTATATGTTTCTTAATCCATTGAAAAGTAACAGGTAAACAAATTAAAATTTGAGACCAATAGTAAGACTGGCTCCAACATCTTGTATCCACTATGGAGCTGTTATAACCAGCAGTTCTAACACCGGGACTTCCATTCTATCTTTCTACTAAGTGAGAACAAAAAACAATGCAGAACAAACATATAAAGAGGTTGTGGGTTGTTTTTTTTCCTTTAGGGTTTAAAAAGAACACAAACATTACCTCCATGTGTTCCATGTTCGTTGTCCGTTGGACGAGCAAGTTATCTTTTTGTAACATATCTCTGTACTTAGCAGTTAATGCATTATACTGCTTATTAGCCAGTTCTAGCTCAGACAACAGCACGCTACCATCCAACACCTTTTGCAGAGCTGCAATCTTAAAGCTAGCCATTTCCTATGAAAATAATCAACACAATGTATTACCAAAGTCTGCTAGATCTTTAAATAAAAAAAATTAAATTACACTACAGAAAAAAAGAATACCACTTAACATAATGCTTTGGAACATGATACTGGTTTATTTTACTAAAATACTGTCCATCTTTATAAATTCCTTGCAATGAATATTGACAAAATTTATCTCATATTCCAGCTCTCTGGGTAACTTTATCAACAGCCGGCTCTCAATCATAATGCACTATTTTAAAAAGATGAGTTAATACAGGCCCTAGGAATGTGCAAGGCCAAAACCAAAGATTTGTTTTTATATGATGCTTTCAATAAAAATAACTTCTTGAAGCAGCTTCAGAAGGGGTACACTGACAAGTTTGTGTTAAGATACTCATTTCAATACAAAGATTGTTTTTACAAAATTCATAACAGCATTTAAAAAGCATTTGGGTAATGCCTAGTCCTGCCTCCATTTTCAAAAAAGGGTATGTATTGCCAAATTGTAAAAATAACGTACTATAAACTATACCTTGAATCGTTGTAAGTTTCCAATCTTCCCTATGACTGCAGTCTCCATATGTGTTATTTCATTCTTTAGTTTCTCATTTTCTTGTCTAAGGTGCCTCTCCATTTCAAGCAAAGTGGTATACTGTCTTGTTAGTGACCTTTCGTTAACTCGTAAAACAGTTATTTTTCTATTATTTTCTGCAAGTACTTTTTTTGTTTCATCAGGATCCAGCTGAAGTGCACTGAGTAAATTCTGTAAAATATTTTCAAAATGAACTTTGTACAGAAATATGGTAAAACTCAACGATGTAGACAAGCTTTCTTGACATTTTTTTAATCTAAGTGTAAAAATTCAGTTAATCTGAAATAATTTCTTTTTTGCTAATAAAACATATACACACACTCAACACATGCATAAAGTGTACAATATTCTATTATAAAAAAAATTAAATCTTCAAAATCATTAATTTCTGAGGAATAGAAATTAAATACATCTCACTCACTAACTGGAATTTTAGTAAATGCTGACATTTTCAAAATTAAGAACAAAAATAATTATTTGCATTAATTATCATTATTCTTTCCCTTTTTACTAGAATCAAAACACATGTACTGAAACAATTTTCTAAGCCAAATAGAATCCCTGTGGTTCCTAACACTAATAACATCCTACTGCAAGGACCAAACCAGTATTTGTACAGTAATCACAGGAACCCTCCTATAGAAACTTGTGTGTGCTTGTGTGTATGTGTGCACACATGCATTTGCATGCACATATAAATACAAGTAGGGTGGCAGATGGAGAAGGAACTACAGCAACTCATGTCACAGATGGCATGTGGGCCTTAGCTTTGCTGTCATACACATCATCTTGCCAAGAAGACAGGGAGTAGAAATTGGAACTGTAAAATCCCAGCTTCCTATGAGCCTATGGAGTCCCAAAAGCCTGCAGCCATGAAAAAAAAATCTAGTTCCATGACAACTAGCAAAGATTTGGCTTTTCTGATCATGAAGCTGCTTTTTCTGAAGGTCTGAAGAGCAAGCAACACATTTTCATTAATCATTCACAGTGCATTAATTTCAGAGAAATTTTGAATCAAAAAATGTTCACATAATTCTAATCAAAAGTGCATATGAATAAAAAATTATATTAAATTACAGTACATATTTCTTATCTTTGTACAGGATGTGTTTCTGGAAACATTCCATTGGGAAACAGTAATCTCTTAAAAGACCTCAATGACACTTTTTGATAGCACCACTAACATCATAAAACTCCATCATATTTTAAAGACATTTAAAAAACAAACTGCAGAAGTAGTTAATCCTGCTACAATCTACTTCTGTGACTCTGGAAATGCAGAATAAGACACTGAACAAATTAAGTAAGATGACACTCTGTCTCCCTCTCAGAGTACTAACATCTGCAAAACAATTCCATTTCACTATTCTGGAAATATACTTAGACTTAATTGACTCAGGATACAATTATCTTTCAAATCAATTATATTTATGGATATGATTATAAGCAGGACCATATACCACTGCAGTTAATTCGCAGCAGAAGAAAAGGGTTAGAACTCAGCTGTCTAAACTTCGGCATCCACAGTCATTTTCAACGCTGTGATATCCTTGCCCTGCATCTGCTTCTCTAATACGACATAAGTTCCCCATGTCTTCCATCTTATTTGGCAGCTTTTGCTATCTGACCAAAGACACCTACAGCCATCTAAAATTGCACTGTCTGTGATTAGGCATCTGCATCAATGCCAGGAACTTTTAAATACCACCTTCTTAAAAGGTTGTTTTTCAGTTTTCTTAACAGACTGTTAATATCAGTCTTGATGGAGGTAAATCAAAATAGAAAGGTGAATTATCTTTCCCGCTTTTCTGAAATACTGATACATATACATTAAGAGGTATATAAAAACATGATCTAATTCAAAGTAATTAACTTAATTCTTAGAATAATGTGTTTTCCATGGTGATGCCTGCACTGCTCCTCCTTCCAATCAATCAGTCTAGATAACAACTGCTGTGAAGAGAGCAGTGTGAGTGTAAATAGTGCGTGTGAACAGAATACCCAAGACTATCTGGGAGGGCATTTGCTCAAAACTGATAATGTTAAAGAAGATGATGACCATCAAACTGATTGAATAGTAATTATAAAATTAGATACTTGAAATAAAGAAGTAGTCAGCTTGAAAATTAGAATAAAAGCATGAATACTTTTAACAGCAGGGGCAGAGAGAGTTATAATGCAGCACTCATAGCCTAGTTCAGCTTCCAAAGCTTCCTCACTGTCCCTGCAGATGTGAGCGCTTCCTCACTGCTGGACGCTGAGCCTCAGCATTCAGCTAATGGTCTGGCCTGAGCAAGTGCAACAAGTAGGGACCTATACGTCATGTGTGTGCATGTGACCTCCTGGTGTGATTTCTCAGCAGTGTGTGGAGTAGCAGACTGAAGGAAGGCACACGGGTACACAGAACGCCAGAGCACCCCCACGTGTACACAGCACCCCAGAGCTGAGTACAAGAGGATCTCTCAGGAGAGGCTGTGTGTGCGCTGGCTACCTGAAGAGGCCAGGGAGTGAATAAACCGTGCGAATGTGGATGTGTAGGGTGAGAAATATTTGGGATCAATTCCTAAATGGTGCTTAGAGATTTTTAGGTCTGTAGTAACATTTTGTAAGTGCCTTAATATTGTGATTTACCTTTTGTATTGTTGATATGGATTCTGAATGGATAGTTCACTGATTGCTAGTTATTTACATTCCACTAATAAAACAATAAACTGCTTACCTTCTGATTTGAATTGAGCAGTTTTTCCCTGCAACATTTTCCCCATCTAACAAATTACAGTACTGTTTCTAAATGTTTTTCTGTGTTAAAACCTTTTTGAAAATGAAAGCAACAAAATTACTTACAGAATATGCCTTTATTTTTAGAGCATCTTGTTCTTTTTGCTCTTCTAGTTTTTTCTTCTCCTCTTTCATAAATTCCAATTCTTTCTGCCAGCTTTCCTTTTGACTAAAACAGTAATTAAATATTTTCATTTAGAATGATGAAAGACTTGATGATTTTTTTAAAATTTAAATAAAACATCAAACCTGAAATATTGCAAACCAAGATATTTATTATAAGCAGCAACATCATTTGAAAAAAGTAATTAAAAATTGTAGGTGGATTACTGAAAAACTATCCCCTTTGTTTAGGTTCCAGCTGGTTTAATGTTGAAAATAATTATTAAGTTAAAGTGGTTTTATCTCGTCTTAACACATGTACTATAGTGCAGAGATAGAGATGTCTTACTTCCCAAAAATATACACACATGGGATTTAATCTGCTTTAAAAGACACACTTGTATTTCAAATTAATTACTTTCTTGCACATCTCTTTGTAAAAATAGGAGAAGTTTAATACTTTGAAAATAAAAAATATTTCCACTTTTAAGTACTTCTGGAAACTCCAGGTCTCCCCTTTATAGGAAGAGAGACAAAAATCATACTCCTGGCACTTACTATGTTGTGAGCCTGGAAATGGGCCTTTTCTTTTTGAAGCAGATTAGGCCCAGCAGATTTCAGCAGGCATTCACAATTGTGCAAAATAATTTGGCTGATAACATTCACAGGTAGATAGAATGGTTTGGAAACTAATCAATGTCACTTTTCATAACTCTTTCCTTTGCATTAGGCACTTGCACATTCATTCGCTAAGATAGACAATTAGCAAGGGGAACAAGGCTTCTGCAGTTCCTGAGAGACAGAATACCTAAGTTGATTTTGAAGTTACTTTTCATTAATCATACAGAATGGTACAGTATCAAATGGAAAAGATTACACACTCATCCTCTGAGAATTCCCCACAGCATAGTAGTTGGCTTTTTTTTTTTAAAAAAGACATCAGTTCAAATTTACCTCAGGAAGTGGACAGGATTAAATTTAGGCTTCCCATATGCAGATTCTGCATTAGAGGTTAGACTTCTGAACAAGAGGGCAGGCAATGGCTGAAATATTAACTCATTTTTTTCAATGGTTTCGCAAATCGCTCCCTCTCTTACATTCATTTCATTTCAGATGCATAAAGGACATAATTTCCCACCCTAGTTTTTATATTTCAGTGAAAAACAAATGAAAACTACTCTCCTCTATCCACTTCTCTTTATTTATTTGGAAACAAAAAAGACTATGAACTGTTTATACATGTCTAATAAGGAAGTTCCTACAGACTGCATAGGATAGTTTAGGTTAGTTTAAATAAATCATCAAGGTTATTTCAGAAGTGGTACTTCCCCTTCAAAGAAGATTTCTTAGTTTCTTCCATAATGGAAAAAATGAAGGAAAAGGAAAGAAAGAAAATGCTTTGAAAGTGAGTCTTTATGGGATGCCAAGTCAGAGAATCTCCTCCTCTAATTTCAATCTGTAACGGATTTGGAGAAGGAGCCTTGAATAATCTTATTCCTGCCACTGAAGATATCTAATCCAGTAATGAATGAGGCAGTATATAATAGCCTCTAATATTTTCAAAAAGCTATAACTTTAATGCATTAGACATAATTTTATATGCGAGTCCTAACTGATTCAAAGAACAAACAGAAGGTCCTAAAAGATAAAACACCCTTATTCCAAAAGTCATCCAGTGACTGTTCATTCCAATCCAAAGACAGAGAAGACACAACTGTCTGTTAATTGAAGAAGACAAATCACCACATTCATTTCCATGCTCCCAACAGATGAAAAATCTTTTTTGTTTTTACTCTAATTGAAATTAGATTCAATGAAGCATATAAAGGAACTAAAGAGTCTGAAAGAAAACCAACTATGGACTCTTGACAATCTGAAATTTTGAAGCAGACTGTATTTGGATAAAAGCTTTCTTTTTTTTCACCCTCAGAAAAAGTGTTAGGACCCATACTTCAAAGCAAAATAAAATGAGACTGAAGAGTCCGTAATACCAGGTTCTAATCAAATACAAAATATTAGGTGCAGGAAGCACAATGCAATCCTCATTACAAAGTACACAATATGAATGAAGAGTCCAGCAGAAAATGTTTTTTGTAAGAGTTTTTTCAATCTTTACAGGACTAAAGCAAATATATGGAGTCCATATCCAAGAGCAGCAACATTTATTACATTAACCAAAAAACTACAACACAGCAGTAAATCTTGTATTCAAAATTATTAAACCTTTAGAGAGTTCAACTTTCATAATTCACAAAAGAGAACAGTACCTTTGATATTCTTTATACAGCAAGCCTTGTTGATGACGAATTACAGCAAATTTTCTCTTGTAGTCCTCCACAGCATCTTCAAATTGTTTAAGTAACTGTTCTTTATTTTCCAGTTCCTAATAATTATTTTCCAAATGAAAACATTGAAGTGATTAATGTAGGTTTTAAACATGAAAGAGGTAATCAAAATATCAGTCCTCTCTTTGGTTTTTCTTGACAGATGCTTCCGACATAAACTGTGTGAATGGTCGATATGAAATATGTGTTTTTTTGGAAGCAGCAGATAAAAAAAAGTCCAATAAACTTTGGGATTTGTATTAATAGGTATGAAATAGTGCATAATTGCACTGTGGATTACAGCCCTCAAAGTTCAAAACACCATGGCATGTTGCTAGCCCACAAAGAACACTAACTGAATGTCTAACTGAAAAATTTATGTTTTCTTCTCAGGTTCCCAAATCCTATTCTGCTTTATAATCATATACAGTTGAAAAATATTCTCTAATCAGCAAAAATAAAGTGACCAAAGACAGAACAAGATAATTTAACAATAATAAAAAGATAAGTTCTTTTTACTTCAATTGTCAGAGTCAATTCTTCTTTACTATATACTTATCTGCTATGCTTCCCATGGGAATCACTGGCTTTGGTTTCAATGGATTTATGAATCTTTTTACAAATGCTGACATATTTTTGACAAATAAAGGAATGAAAATTCATATGGCAAATAAATAGAGATCTTTGCTGTATAGAGAAAACTGTTCAGAGTAGGATTTGCACATTCAGCCTCAGGTGTGGAATCTACACACCGTTAAGAGAGAATTTCTCACAGAAAGAGTGCAGCTGCCGAAGTAGAAGGATGAGCGGACAAATACTTAGATAAAATTCAGATAAAAAAAATAAAATCTGAGTTAGTGTTAAAAGTTTTATAAGTAGTATCTTACAGGCTTACAACTCAGCAAAATAGTTAGAACTTTAAAAAAAAAAAAAAAAAAAGCCTTATGAGTTTAGTGGATGTCAGATCTTGTTGGAGAGTTCTCCCACGCCCATACATGGCATGGTACTAGGTTTTGGAGGAATTAGCTATTTGTTTCAAATATTCTTGATATCAAGGAGTAAATGAACTACCTGTATAAGATGTATTACATATTCATTCAGAGAATTAATAGTATTAACACTTGAAGGAACCATTCCTTCTGGAAGATTCACTGTTTGGAAGACAATATTGGCACCTTCTGACTGGCGTAATGAGCATATTTCTTTTTTCAGTTGTGCAATCTAAAGAAAGGAAATAAAACCATAAAGAAGTAGCTTTTGGTATTCAATTAAAACAAGAAATAAGGAAAATATATTGTTTTCCTCTGCTGCATCAATTGTTATTAACAAACTAACTCACTTCCCCTTATATTCTAAAGCTCTTTAAAGTAACTTTTAATAAAATGCTGTGATTCCATAAATTATTTAATGCATAAGATGTTAAGCCAAATTTATCAAATGATTCCATCAGTCAGGGCAGCTTTACATAACTGAGGATTCACCACAGTTTTATCCCAAATTGTTTAAAACATAGTGCATTTATATTGCTTTTAAAAAGATGGAGTTTTGGAAAAATTAATTCCTGGTTATTTGATGGTTTATGCTAAAAAAAATCTTTGCCTTTTCTTTTTACTTCTTAAAAGCTCCCTGCTTCTCAACGCCAACAGTACACAAAACACTACTTAAGAATGTGAGTTTCTGGCAAATCTTGTTGCATCTCCAAAGCTGTTCTAAAAGGCAAATTTAAATTTGGCTTCTTGTAAGATAATATTCCAGTCCTCATTCCTGCCCTGGAAGAAACATTCCACAGAATCAACTGTCCAACTTAAAACAAGATACAGGATTTTAGAACACAAGTCATCATTTTAGAACACTTAAATCTCTCTTACTTATTTATAAATAACAAACACAAGACTACTGTCTTTTTGAAGAAAGAAATCTGTGACCTTTTTTGAGCCCAGCTCTCCCCAAACAATACGCATGGTGTTTAACAAGATAGGATATAACAAGAATAAAGTAACATTAAGAAGAGTAAGTTCTGAACTTAAAATTGACAAATTTGTAGATCCAATATATAAATTAAAGATTTGTATAATTACACTGTTCACATAAGCTAAACTCAATATCTTACAGATTGATTTTGTTCTGAATTATCAGAACAGCCACTTTTCAACTACAAAGTAAATTGAATAAAAGTAATTGTATACCTCTTCATTTGCATTTGCCAGCTGATTAGAGAAATTTGTTGCCTCCTTCTGAGCCTCTTTCAGTGCCTGTCTTAATTCTTCATTTCGTCCTGTAAGCTGGTCAACCTGAGCTTTCAAGTGCATACTAGCATCAAAGATTCCCTCTGAATTCTTTGATTCCATTGCCTATTGCAGTAAATATTTAATTAATAGACAAGAGAAAAAGTGCAGAAAAGCTTTGGTTTTTCATCAGCTGGAGCCCTCAAGTAGAGGACTACAACAAATTAGCAAAAAGCATGACCTTTTAACACTTTAAAATCTACTTATCAGTCTCCTGATGGTGCATTTTCCACATATATTGATTTAAGTGGCTACATTTTCCTGTAAAAACACTATTTTTGTGGTAAGATGCTTGAATAAAGATTCTTTCTTAAACATCCCCTGCAGGTCCAATAGAGATAAAAGACATGGAAATGAACTTTTACCTAAGCTTTATAACCGGGACAATAAAATTGCCAAATAAAGTTTTATACCATCCAGCTGAAGATTTTTATTATTATTATTTTATTGGCAGTCTCTTGTTGCTGTATATTTTTAATCTGCATTTTTAAAGAGGTACCACACTATGTACTCCTACTTGTAACCAAGAAAGCATATGTATAAGTGTGGTGAATGGAGATTTATGTCTCACTGAGGTAGTGAACTCCTTTCCCAGTAATGCTTTGTGGCTCCCATGGGCCTTTGCATAGACCTTTGCCCCCTCCTAAGAATCCTGGGATTGTCGAAAAGCCTGGATTCTTCTGGAAGAACAAGATAAGAAGTCTATAAAAGGGGAGAGAAGCCACACCTCTCTCTCTCTCTCTTTCGGCATCAGCACCAGAAGAGCAAGGACTACGGCTCCTTTGCCCTCCTGTTGCAGAGTTCACTGAGGGCCAGGATCGAACGGCAACTCTTCTACCGTCTGATATATTTGGAATTTGAACAGACTGTGCTGATATCTGTCTGCAAGTGGTCTGCGTGAGTTTTCTGATCCTAATTTCCCTTCCCTACCCCACAGAGCCAGTAAACGGCT
>JAVSBS010004721.1:52353-68827 GCA_033124195.1 Coracias cyanogaster
TGGGGGAGTGGTCTGGGACCCCAGTGGGTGGACCGCATCCCTTGGTGGGCGGACCCTGGACATCTAGGGGGCAGATCGTGACAATAAGGAAGCTACTATTTAATTATACAATAACCCAAACAGGGTCTGTAAATCCTATAAAGGTAAATAATATTTCAGAAAGCAAACTTACATTAACTAAACGATCCAGACTAGGGATTATTAAAGCTGTTTCTCCTCCCTTTGCACTAGGATCCTTCTGCATTTCCTTGATGGCTTGCAATATTTCTTTCATTCCTTGTTCAAGCTGTTCATTCTCTTCTGATAATTCTTTTACTGTAATAAAAATTGTAAATGTGTCTAAAAACACTGAAAAAATGTCATTAATGAGAATTCAAAGAAATTCCAATTCGGTAAATGCCATTTTTAGTTATTTTTTTGTAAACACTGTGTTCACAAGTGTGCCAATTCACAACCATAATTTTCCACAGTTCAGAAGTATATCAGAATTATTGTGTAATAACCTTCTATTTATACAGCAAATTTAATCATTGTGAAAGATACCAAAGTAAACTGCATTTAAAACAGAAACTGTGAAGTCAGATATTTGTGGTCACTATCACAGAAACAGAACAACTAAATAACAAAAATTATCTGCAGGTACCTAGTTTTAAAACAGGTTCCAACTTACATTGAGACTGAAATTTGGCTATTACAGTCCTGTTCTTCTCCAAATCTCTCTCTCTCACACTTAATTCATTTGCAAGATACTCATTCTAAAGAAACAAAGAAAGAAAACTCAAAAACTGTAATTCATTAATTTTAGTACTAGAATTTTCATTAAGACTCTACGGTTAAATGAAAATAAATTCTTGAAAATATTGCTAATCCATACATATTCAACAGTGAAATTAGATAGTATGTAAACCAAAATAGGTGTTATATAGAAGGCAACAATCAAAGAAATAGCCTCATCTTCACAGTAACAAAATAATCAGGAAAAAAATTATTTCAACCATGAATAAACATTATATATTTATCATGCTTTCGTTTTTTTCAACACCTTGTACTCCCAACACTGCCTAGCTTCTGCATCTTTCAAGATTTAACTCTGTTTAACTGTTTAGTATACTCTTGAGCAACAAATCTCTGGGTATCTGCTCACTCTCAAGAAACCCAATAGAACGTTATTAGTGTAGGATCCTATCTCCATTTATATATAAGAAAAATTGTATTTCCAAGACTTATCTTCCAAAACATTAAGAAACCCCCTTCTTTTCTACTGAAAATGCAATTAGTAGGCATTATTCGTTCCACAGCTTGGCTAACACAGTATTTTCAGAGAAATCACAACAGCAAAGCATATTCCTGTAGCACTGAAAAACTGTTGTATAACTGAAAAAAGCCTGATGTATATAGACTTATACTTCCCATTTATCAACTACTTAGTTCAATGGGCTCAATGAAAATGCCATAAGTTTCAAAACACTACCATTAAAAACAGGAAAGACCTACTTGCTTATCTTATACATGTAACTGTGATATTTCCCCATCATATTCTTAGACGATTTTTAGACAAAAAATACACAGATTCTAATTTTAGCAATCTAACATTCTAGTTCCAGCCTTTTTTTCAAATTTGGAGTATGCCTTCATGAAAATTTCCCAGTCTGCACATGAATCTCCTGCATGAAATGTAATGGCAACAGAGATGGATTCACTGGAAGAATTACACAGGATATATCCCATGTAACACTGACTAGGCAAACTTGTATTCTTGGGTCAGGCAGCAGTTTGAACCACAGTCTGGTACAGACCAAAAGTCTGCAGCTCTGAGGGATTGGCTTGATCCATGCCCCAAATGTATCTCTAGCAACCAAAGCAGTGCCCACCACCATATAGAAAACAGCATTTCAAGGTACCAATTGTGCATTACTGGCTTTCCCAGAGCAAATACACATGGAATCAAGAGAGGTTTTGCTCACAGACAGTCCTGGGCAAAAATATTCCTGCCCTGTTTGGTTTGAATCAGAAGCTATGAACACTAGATTCTGAAAAGATGGTTTGTTTCCGTAATTTCAGTTATTTACCTCTGAGGTATGACACACTTGCTGCAAAGCAGAAAATGAACCTATGTAGTCTGATTTTCATAGAATCATAGAAAGTATTGGGTTGGAAGGGAACTCTAAAGGTCATCTAGTCCAATCTAGATGGCTTTTGACATCTCTCTATTGTCTGTACAATCTATTATCCCTGACGTCTGTGTAAATTGTTGGTCTGGTGATTTGAGAAGCTCTTTTATACTAAGAGTTTCAGAATTCCAGTTGTCATTAACTACTTGTCACTTGAACCAAAATGAACCGAGGAAGTACTTCTAGTTTTTTCCAAGTGATCTAAAGTCTCAGATATGTCAGAAGTTCTTCTAGGTAGATTTCCCACAGTCTTATTGTTTTCAGCTAAATCTTTCTCTGACTTCTAAAATCTAACTGGTGCTTCTCTATCTGACAGTGTAATGTGGAAAGGAGAAAAACAAGAGCTGCTAGTCTATATTCATAAAAAATATAGACTATTCATTAGTGTTTTTAAAAAATTATGAATTATTGATTTTTAGATTTTTTAAAAAGCAGTTAATAAAGGACCTAGAGAAACATTTGAACAGGTATTTACAAAATGACATTATTTTTATTTTGAAAGAGAAACACAATAAATGTTTACGAACTTGTTTATAAACCTACCTTTGCTTTTAGTTCAGCAATATCATGTCTGTTCAAGAAAGCCAATTCCCTCTTATGCATTTCCTTCTCTTCAGTAAAGCTATCAGTTACTGGCACATCACCAGAATCCAATCCTAATTGCAAGAAAAATGGGCAAGTAATAAATTATTATGAACTTTTAATTGGTCTCCAAGCAAGGAAATCTGTTCCATTTAGTTTATGTGAGCTCTCATTTTCCACCTGCAAAGTAAGGAGCTGTAAACCTTCCCATTTGAGCACATTATGTTTCCCTGGGTGGCACAGAATTGAAATCTTAAGATTTTTGAAACATATACATTACATAGATTTATTGGAAATCACGGCAAAATCCTACATCTAAGAACTGCAAGTCAATGGCACAACTCTCAGTGATGCAATACAAGCCATTACAAGTTCAAAAGCTACTGGGCTGTAAGACTACAGAAAAACAAACCCACTCACCTCTTCCTACAGATTCAATGAAATGTATTTAGCCTTGTAATTTAAAAAATGAGTAGATAATAACTCTATTAGTAAGTACAAACAGCATGTTTTTGAAATGACAGTTACAATAAAAAAATCCTACCTATTGTTGCAACTCTTCTTCCTTTCTCCTGAGCCAACTTACGAACCTGTTTTTTCAGTTCAATTCTTTCCTCTTCTAGTCTTTCAATCTGCATATTATTAATGACAGATTTAATCACAGATCAATATTTTATTTTGGTGAAAGACATTCTTATTATGTAGCTCTTACACAAAAATACTATCACTTGCCTCTTGCAAAAGAATCTGGTTTTCAGCTCTGTACTGCTGCTGCTTCAGTGCTTTGCTGTTTCTGAATTCATTTAAATCAATCATTGTCTTTGGCTCAAGACCTAAAACACAGTATATGCTGTATAATTATTCATTAAGGAGGAACATTAATGTCAGTAATCATTAGAATGCAATTTCTTTAAATAAGAATGTAACTAGTCAAGTAGAATTAAAAAACAGTATGTTGACAGTTGAAGAAAGGTAAGTATTTCCATATATATACTCACACATATCTTACACTCCATGTAATAACACCAGAAGAAACCATAGTTATACTTTGGTTACAGAAAAAAAAAAAAAAGGCAATAAAACACCACCTAAAACTAATTGTATTTGTTTAGATTTTTCTGTGTAAAAATAATCCTGCCCAAAGTTTTCTCTATGTTTTTTAATCTATCCTTACCACTTCAGTATATTATGGTTTCCAAACACTGTATTATAAAATTAATTAATCAGTGTACAGTCGAAGAGGAATCAAAGCCAGAAAAGCACGACAAAACTTACTGTACTTTCTTCAGTCAATGCAATCTGTAAGCCACGTTTATTCATGTACGTTCAAGTTTAGTAACATTCATGCAGTTTGTCCTAACTAAAACTAACTGCAAATGTTAGCAGAATGTGCAAAATTATATCCAAGTAGTTACTCGGTGTAGGAAAAGATTTCCATGATGCAATGTTGTTTCAATTCTTACACAGATAATTGAAAACATAATGGATATAGCATACCTAAGCGCTCTCTGAGTTCTTCATTTTCATCAAGGAAATCATTTATTTTATGTTCAAGTTTATTGACTTCCTTAATTAATGTTTCAATCTCATGATCTCGTATATTGATTTGTCTTTTTAAATCTTTAATTTCAGCAACAGCCTCTTCCAAACCATATATTCCCTGTAAAAACCCAAATGTAAAGTAAAAACAAGACAAAAATGTAAGAAAATAAATTATGAAACTGTCTTTCATCATTACATGGTAAGAAAATAAATATTTTCAACGTGTATCACTCTTCTGCACTATGCTTAATGAAAAAATTACTGAATAAAAGCAGATCCTACATATCTATCTTTTGACTACAGAGGGTTCTCTGCATATTTCAAAACTGAGTCCTTTTACTACATGATCCTTTGAAGAATCGTATCTTGACCCTTCAGTTACTGTTCAATGCACTTCAGAAGCCCATATAAATGTTAAAACTGAGAATCTGTAAAATTGTTAAGTATGGCTAAAAAATTGCATGCAGTTAGTGACCACTAAATGTTATCATGAAAGAAAACAAATTAAACCAGCATTAGAAGTCAGTAGTTTAATTTCTAATTAGAATATAGTAAATAAAAAATGGAAGAACAAAATAACCTCCTAAAATACAATTAAATACTCCGTCCGCTCAGACAAATTGTTTACCAGTTCATAGTCTCTCATTCGTTTCAGAGTCTCAACAAGCTCTTTGTCCTTTTCTTTAGCATCTGCTTCTGCTAATTCTGCTGATTTCTCAGCCTCCTTTGTTCTCTCTTCGAGCATTTTTAACTTTTCTTGTATATCCCCAATACAATTCTGCTGAGCAAGGGATGAGTGACCTGGAAAGAAAAACCTTGCCCTGTTTACAATTCAACTAGGAACCCTTGCTATCTGCCACTAACCAAGAAAGAAACACTTCAGATGATGTTATAATGGAGATCTTCATTTTCTGCTCTTTTTAATTAAGTAATTACAAAAGATTACATATGACAGCTTTTTTTTCTTCCCCCTACTCCTTCACTCAAACAGTACTTATAAGAAGTAAGTCCATGTAAGGGACATCAGAATTTATTTCTCATTGCACGCTACTTTAGCAATTCTTGATAGAGCTGAGACTGTTATGTTCTAACTTCTACAGATCAGGTACAGTTTTATTAGGCACTGTATTAACCATAAAATCCACTGAAGTAGTGTGAATAAACTGAAACTCTTCACAAATGTTTAATAAACAATAGTGAACAAAAAAATTCAAGACTAAATTATTCAAAGACTGCAAATATTTCTTCTGTGTTTCTAGAGAATAAAGAATGCATAGTAAATTTGTTATTTCTTAGTTTTCTCTCCATAGACATTAAAATAAAATGATCATGTTACCTTTACCTTTTTGGAGCTCATTTTTAAATTTCTCAATAACAAATGCATTTTGTTCCATTTCTTTGGTGTACTGTTCAACTTGCTCAGTAAGCAATCTTATCTGAGCATCTCGCTCTTGCATACCCTACACACAGAAAAAAATAAAC
Source organism: Coracias cyanogaster (assembly GCA_033124195.1). Taxonomy (NCBI): domain Eukaryota; kingdom Metazoa; phylum Chordata; class Aves; order Coraciiformes; family Coraciidae; genus Coracias; species Coracias cyanogaster. The sequence continues at coordinate 58,131 of JAVSBS010004721.1, forward strand.
TCCATTAAAGAATTCCTCTTTACTGACAGGCATGCTACCAATATAGAACACTACACAGTAAAGGAGAAAATTCAAAGTAGCTAATACAAAACACTTTATAGAACATCAAATATACCATACTTACAACATAGAGTTCAGATATTATCTAGAAGTTGGGTATATAAAGGCAAAGCAGGAGAAATAAAAGAAAGAGTAAAAACACAGCATTTAAACACAAAACCAATAAAAGTAGTAGTTCAGTATATCAATTACAAATGGAACAAATCTCTATGAATTAGTCAATGTATGATGAAAGGTTTCAGATTACATAGGTTCCTTACAGCTTCCTCATAAACAACTGCCAGTGGGAACCAAGAGATACAACATCAAGATAGGGAGGACTAATAATCCATCATACATGACACCTATATTGCAGACTGCCTTTCCACAAGACAACCAACTTCTAAAAATTCGTATCACACCCTGTTTTGCATGTATATATATTCAAAAGCACATACTGACTGTGAAAGTGACTTCAATTTATACTGTATTATTTCTCTGCTTATACACAAACTTTAGAAATGCCACAGAGAGCGTAATGCTATCTTCTCTGTGATGAATGAAAAAAGAGGAAAAAGATTAAAAAAAACTTGGAAATGTTACAGAAAGTAAGTATAATGTAAAAATCTCAAGAGCTGCTGACCTCACTTTATACCAATGTTATGAAAAACAAAAGGTCAGGCTTTCTTAAGGGACCCATATAACTACATTTCAAATCAAAATATGAAGAGCTTGGCAAACTTGTAAGGTGCTGAACATAACCCTTCAGAATGTAAACATACACTGACCATAACAAGCTCAGTCCATTTTGAGTAAAAACAAAGTGCAGAAACTTTCAGTTTTAAAGGCCTGCTTTAAAAAGATGCTTATTTCCACAAAACTGTTCAGAATGTCATGCTAATGTTGGTCACACAAAAAAGCAACCTCTACAGCCATCTAGTCAGGCTAAAACCAGACTCTACAACTGCTCATCAGAGTTACTTTAAGCTGCTTTCCTCTTCAGATTATCAGAGGCTGATTTGCTCTTAAGGTTTGTTTTCTCCTGAGAAGGTATCTGATCCTAGTTTTGGAAGACTGCATAAATATATCTCGCCGTACTGCTCAGTCTACAGGGGCTCAACATGTAACACAAATGTCACAATAAATTTATTTAAAATACTTGAAGTAAGGCAGGAAATCATTCTGGTATCATTTAGTATACCTTCCGTAATGCATATTTCATGGTTCCTATTGAGCTGCGTTATTTAATTATTTATTCTTTTTATGTTTTCCAAGAAAGTGGGGAAATTCAAATCATAAACAACTATGTCATTTTGGATGAGTATGAGAGATACTTAAATTCTAGCTAGCTCTACCATGGGCTGAACTACAGACTTAATAGTATAGCATTAGGTGAGACAAAGGAACAGAGAAAAATGAATATTAGGTAAGACTCTTCCTTGACTAACAAGGACAGAAAATAAACCGTAAATTAAAAACATTGAACTATGGGTGCTTAGATGTTAAAGCAATCACTCTACTAACCGTTAGAAAAGATAAATATAAAAGTAACAGAAGAAACTACCAGGAGCTCAGTTCACACATAGGAAGAGAAGTATCCTTTGTGCACTGTCCATTAAGCTAACTTTGTAGTGGAATGAATCAACCTAATTCTCAAATGTAAGTAATACCTATTCTGGTATTTGCAAACTATAAAAGACTAAATAATTACTTGCTCACAAGTGTATTTAATTTCTATGTGTGTAATTTCTTACACAGACTGTACCTGCTGAAGGGCCAGTATACTGTTTCTGTCTACATCAAGTTCAGCCATTTTCATTTTTTCTTTCAAGTTAAACAGCATCTGCTGGTACTCTAGGAGTTCATCATCTTTTGAAGCTAAGATTTTCTGAAAACAAGATAAAATACCATCAGAACACTTGAAATGATTTCAAGAAACAATGAAAATGTATGAAAAGGTACCTTCCATTCTTCAACTTTTGCATTTAGAGCTGCCATGACTGGATCGTCTTCCTCATTCTTTGCTTTCAGCTGGTCTGAAAGGTCCTGAACCTAGAAATGCCATTTGGATGAACATCATATCAGAAGCATGTTGTGCTGACCCAATATATACATACAATCACACCACATCAAGCACATATAATTTAGTGGATTAGAATTAAAGCAGCAAGGGAAGATCATGACTCTGAAGAAGAGAGTATAACCAACATTTTGTACAAAAAAAAAAAAATTGTGACCGGCAGTCAAGTTTTAAAATTTGCACCAAATTTAAAGATCACTCTACTTTTAGAGAGTTATTATTTCAGTAAAGCATGTGTTTTTCAATGGATAAGTTGAATGTTTTTTAATTTAAGCTAAAAATGAAAGTACAGTTTAAACCTAAAAAGAATTACATTCAATAATAAGTCAGCTCTTACTTGAAATTTGTACTGTTCTTTCTCTTTTCTTAACTGATCCATAATAAGATCAGACTGTTGCACAACTAGTTTCATTTTGTTATATTCATCAGTCATCTTCTCCATTTCTTGCACTGATTCCTCAAGATTCTTTCTCAGTTCATGGTTTTGAATGTCTAACTTCTCATTAGCTTCAGTCAAATTCTGCAAAATTAAAGAAAAACCTGCTTTTTAAAAGTGTACATCTTAATACTTGAATAGGCGCTGATAGTGACCTTAAATGCAAGACTTGAGAGTCTTATGTGACATAAGCACAGTATTTCACCTGTAGATCATAATTTCAACAAATCCTAACAGCAAATAGAGGTATTTCCCATTGCCAATAACTTCATTATGTCTGCCAGATGCACAGATGAAGAGTATATGCATAAGAGAACCCAACTGCATTACAAATTCCCTTACTCCACATGACTTGATCTGTAAATTGACAAAGCTTTGTGAAAAACACTATTGTCAGTAACAGTCTAATAAATACTCAATAGTATCAATAGTTTTTACCTGAATTTCATCCAAATACTGGACAAGTTCAAAATTCTTTTTGGATAACTGTGATCTGTAATCAGAATCCTCTCCTCTTCGTAACAGAATTGTTTCTTTTTGAGAATCTATTTGCCTCTGGTAGTCAACTACATCCTGACGCAATTGTTCATTCTGCACAGAAAGCAATCCAAACTTAAATCTATTTTGAAGAGTTGAAGACAAAGTTGTTGCTTTTCTAGCAAGCTAACACAAAGAGCTAAAACAATCAAAACCTACCCAAATTCCTACAGTCTGCTTTTAAAAAACTTAGAAGCCTCACCTTTTTCTTTATGCGTTTTTTCTTCAGATAAAAAGGAGAGAACAAGACCAAGAAACAAAGAATGAAAAATATTAGAAATTATCTTTGCTTTAGGAAGACTAAGTAGGAATCAATAGAGACAAAATAAGATTAGAGTCTTCTACATATGTATGCACACATGTACATACATAGGCACACATAAGTCAAAGGGCATTTTCATAGAAGGCACCTTAAAGACCATCTAGTTCCAATCCCCGCGCCATGGGCAGGGACATCTTCCACTAGACCAGGTTGCTCAAAGCCACAACTTCTCTGGGTAATCTGTTCCAGTGTTTCACCACCCTCACAATAATTTCTTCCTACTATCTAATCTAAACCTAAATTTTGAGGAATAACTCTCAAGGTTTCCCTCTAGGATACTAATTCAACTTCTGCTGTCTGTTATGTTCTCTCAGAGGCCAAGATTACAGTTATTAAATGCTATAAAGCATGCATTTCTTCCTAAAAATAGCTAGAAAAAATGTTTCAAGAGAATGATAAAAAAAAATCAAGCAATAAAGAAAGTTAAGTCCATCTTTGCATTTACTGTTACATTAACTTTTACCTTTTCATAATTTGAACCAACCAGATAGTCAAGTAGCAAGCATAAACCAAATCCTGTCTAATATCCACCAAATCTATTTGACAATAGTATTTAACAAAAATACTAATGATTCAAAACACAAAAAGCAAACAAAATTAACGCACAGTAGGATGATGTAAATTCAAATGCAGACACCTCTTGAACTCAATTAACTAAGTTTTATTGGAACAAATGTGCTATATATTTACTAAATGTGATTAAAATTCCATCATCTCTTTGTATCAGTAACCAGGAAATGTTTTAAACCACAATTAAACATCATGCCACCCCAAAGACTATAAATATAGAAAGCTAATAACATATTTATAAATAAAGTTTAAAATACCATAAATCAGCAATAATTCTTTACTAACCTCTCTTCTTAATTTGATGTTTTCATTTTCGGCTTCTTCATTTCGAAGAGCAAGCTAGAACAAGACAGAAAACCTTTACATGTATCACTACCAGCACAAACTATGAACTAAGAACTCAAGAAAGAAACAGAAAATGAATATACAGTAGTCCTGACTTTTTTTTAATCCCAGAGTATCTTTTCAGAACATCACCTTTTCAAAAGGTCTGCCAGAACAGCTTTTAGGAGATGTGAAGCTGAAGTCCTTCTTACCTGTTCATTCACTTTTTTCTCTTTTTCCAGTTCTTTTTCTGTATCTGTTAACTGTCTCTCTTTTTGTTCTAATTGCTCTTCCAGTTGGCGGATCTCATCACGCAAAAAACGAGTATCACGACCACCAGCAGATCTTTGTGCCATCTTAAGAGTGTTAAAATAACATTATAAATATAGTACCATTGTTCAAAATACAAAGAAAAAAACCCCAAAGCATATGCTAAGACTAACATTCCTAACGTTCAGGAAAAGCAACAGAAAGAGCTCACTAGCTTCTCTCAACAAAACCCAGAAATCTCAAAAAATAAATGGGATTTAAGAAGTATAAAAAAATTCATTGTACATACAATTCTTTGCAAACCTGAGGGCAATAAAAACTATTTGCTAAAATGTAGGAGCATTACATCTCTCTACTAGGTTAAAATATTAGTTTAAAAAACCTCATTAAAAAAAACCAAACAAACCAAAACACCAAACAGCACTCTATAAACTAACAAAATTTTAAAACATACCTCTAATTCATTTTGAAGTTTCATCACCTTTGCTTTAAATTGATTTTCTGTTAAAATAGAACAGATACAAGGAATTACCCAACAAGGACAAAAGCACATAAAAGAGCAATGGTTAACCTCAGCCTTTAAATGTTTGGCTTCAGTGAAGCAAATGAGTTCAGAGTTGGTATTTTATTCAGTTCCCTAAACTTTAAAAAAGAAAGAAAAAAAAAACATTCAACAAATTATCTAGTTACAGCATAAAAAGGCTTGCTTACCACATTTGGCTTGTTCTTGTCCAGCTTTTCCTACTTCTTCTAGCGCCAGCTCTGCCTCTTCAGCTTTCATCTAGGAAGAAAAAGTATAGTAAACAAAGAAAAAATATTCACTACTGATATAAATTAATATTGTTCTATAGACCTCATGCTTAAAAGGATGAAAACATTTATAAAAGAACATCGATTTTCTCTCTTTAAACAAATTAAACCACTCTATTTTTTCCCCACGCTGACAAATAGGAAGTTCAGATTGTTGAAATATCTTCTTTAGCAATTTATTCTACAGGTCTACTTAAACTTCAAAAACATACTGCTGAGAATTAAAAACAGTAAAAAAGCCTATTTGAAACCAATGTGCTAACCTATGTTGCTATCGTTTTTTGTTTTCAGTACATTTATGAGTAAATACAGGAAAGTATGACAGATTTATAGGATCAGTTTTAGGATGGCTGTTTATTCATTCATGGAGACATCTTTGTTTACTCTAAAACATACACGTACCACAAAACTTCTTTTAAAGTTAAAATCAATACCAATAACTTACAACATCCAACAAATTTTTGAGGTATTTGTTTGCATTTTCCATCTACAAAACTATGGTTCCTTAACTATATAACTATGTTAGTCCTCTTCACTTTATTTGACACTGCTACATGCCATAATCTGAATAGCTACAAGCAGATACTCTGGGCTAAGCACACATTTAGCATATAAATGCTCTTAGAAGTAAGAAAAGGAAAAGGGAAAGGAGAAAAAAAAAAAGTAATGATGCTTACATTTAAACAAAAAATAAACAAATGCATCTGCAAAATTGTATAAAGTGAATATTAATACAAACCTTCAATAGCGACTGAGTAATTTTAAAAAGTTGTATCAGTTGTTCTGGAGTTTCTATTCTTAAGTCTTTCCCATTAACCTAAGCAAAGAGAAAACAGTGTTTTTATACAAATATCAATGAAATCTACAAAATAAATCATTTATGTATGTGAAGGATCAGAGACAGTTTAGGGAAGAATGTATAACAAAACCCTTATGTTCTGTATTCCCCTTTGTGGTGGTTTAGCCCCTGCCAGGGCCTGAGCACCACATGGCCGCTGCCCCTCCACCACTGGGCACAGGAAGGGAGAAAGCACAAAGCCTGGGGCTGCGATAAGGAGAATTTAATACACACAAGAAACAATCAGAACTACAACAGCAATAAGAACAGCGAGAAAACAAGGCACTGCGGAGCTGGCACTGGGGGACATGATGTCAGCATGGTATGGAATAGCCTGGCTGTGGGGCTCCCTCCCAACTCCTGCTGAAAATTAACACTGTCCTGGCCTAACCAGGACATTATCCACCCCTTATTCTATACCATCTACTCCATGCCCAGCAGCCATTTAACAATCAACAAAATACAATATCGTTCACTGGCCATTCTCCCCCAAAATTAAGTCCCCCTGAGGTGCACATCGGACCTCTCCATCCTCCTGCATCACCCACCAAGTGCACCCAGGCCCTTTAGCAAAGGCAATCCCATGGATGGGTTTGCCTTTGCCTGAGACAGGACTAACCCAGACCATTTTTCCCAAAACATTCCACATGTGTATTATAGGGACTTTATCCCCGTCTATGGTACACGGAAGTTTTGACTGGGCAGGGCCAGCTCAATCGACAGATCCTCTTGTGTTGACCAACCAGGTGGCCTTTGCCAGATGCATGTCCTAGTGTTTGAAGGTTCCACCCCCCACTGCCTTCAGAGTAGTCTTTAACAGTCCATTATACTGTTCAATTTTCCTGGAGGCTGGTGCATGGTAGGGGTTGTGATAGACCCACTCAATGCCATGCTTTTCTGCCGAGGCTTCTATGAGGTTGTTCTGGAAATGAGTCCCGTTGTCTGACTCAGTTCTCTCTGGGGTGCTGTGTCACCACAGGAGTTGCTTTTCGAGGCCCAGGATGGTGTTCTGGGTGTTCATGGGGCACTGGATACGTTTCTAGCCATCCAGTGCTTGCTTCCACCATCGTAAGCACATGGTGCTTATCTTGGTGGGTCTGTGGCAATGTGATGTAGTCAATCTGCCTCTCTGTATTTATATTTCAACCATTGTCCTCCATACCACTGGGGCTTTAACCGCTTGGCTTCCTTGATTGCAGCACATATCTCACATTTGTGTATGACCCCTGCAATGGTGTTCATGGTCAGGTCCACCCCTCGATCTCCAGCCCCATGTTGGGTGCCAAAAAGGCTGCAATAGTTTAGACCCCGCTGGGGCCTGAGCACCATGTGACGCTGACCTCCCACCCCCCAGTGGGAAGGGAAAAAGGGAAAGCACAAAGCCCGGGGTTGAGATAAGGAGAATTTAATACGATAACACACAAGAAACAATCAGAACAACAACAGCAATAACAACAGCAAGAAAACAAGGTACAAAACAAGCAATACCGAGTGAATAAATGGGCAGAGCAGACCTGAGCGCGCACACCCCTCACCCGGTATCATCCTGTCCTGGCCAAACCAGGGCACTCTTGAGTACCTTGGACACAGTCTCCAGCAATCTTTCCGCCAGACTCTCCTGATTAGGCAGAGCATCTGGATCGACTTTCATAAGCTTCTTCCAATCTAAATTTGGTGCCATATTGAATTTTTTTTTTCCTGGAACAAAAATTAAAATAACAATTATCTGACATTATCAGTACCAACCAATTTTATGTCAAATGATTTAAAGAAGGCCGGCCACTGAACCACAAAAGATGATTCTAATAACTGTATCAATTTTGTAATAGTGATTAACATTTTGTTCACATTTTGGTCTACTGCAAACAAGGAGACTACAGTAAAACCACTTTTTTCTTTAGGTTGAAAATTACATCGTGCATACTCACTGAATTTGTGAAATTAACAGTGAAGACCAGCACACATGAAACTCCTATTTTAACTTTAATATCATTTTCCTTCTCACATCTCAATGTGTTTTTTATGTTAACGAACAAACACAACTGGATGCTTTTTTAATCAGCCCTTGTAGCCCTCCTTACAATCACATTATTTCAAATATTTAAAACACAACTAACACCTGTTTTAGTTTGATAATATGAGTATCCATTTCTTGACATTAATTTCTAAGATACTAAACTCTTGTATTAAATATCCTCTCCATTTGATTAGAAAAAGGACAGTAAACAACCTGGAAACTCACTAAAATCTGATCAGAAAGTGGTGCAATGTTTTGTTCTACTGCTTACCTGCTAGTTGCTGTGGGCCAAAGTTACTTCTCATATACCTGAAAGTCAATGTAGTATCTGAAAAGACAGAAGGGATTGGAAGTCTTGGATTATTCTGCTCTCTGGAACTGTCTCTAGCCTTTATTAGCAACATTTCAAAAATTAGATTCTGCCAACTTTAAAACAGAACATTTTTTAATCTGCTTATTGCCTTAAGTTATAAATATGGCATGAATGGTTAAAAAAAATTTGAAAGAAATAAAACTAACTAGAATATTACATTCATTATTATTCAAAAAACTAATGACACAGCAGGGATTTTTTTTTTTCTACAAAATATATCAAGCTCAATCGATAACTGTAACAATGCTTTACGTTAAGCATGATATTTTGCAATGTGTTCATCATTCCACAGTTTTAAAAACTCAACAACTAAAACTTCCTTCCTTAATGAAAGGCTGAACTGACATTACTTTCTCCTAAAACATGCTTAAGCAGTTGAAAAGAAGAGTTGTAAGACTCTGAAATCCAGCTGTATGCTTAAGGAAGGATAAAAAACAACCTTTCCTCATACTACTTGTGAGCTCCCCTATACTTACCTTCAGTGTTTGCTAAATTTTTTTAGAAAAGATGCATTCCATATAATCCAAGACTTTGTAAGGATGACATAATCTATACATTGCTGCTTTTCTGCTTCATCGTAAAAGACAAAGGAAAACAGAAAACCACATGCAAGTGCATACTGCTCTTGGTACTCTTACTTCTTCCATTAATTCAATACTAGTTGATTTCATTAACATACTTGTTTAAAGGTTGGGGTTTTTCAAAACATATTTTTTTCTTAAACAATGAGATGTAGGAATTATGGGTATGAAATGCCCAACAATCAAAACTATTCTGAAAGCACATACACAACCTTACCTTTTCAATCTTTTCCTACATTCCATCTTTCAAATCTCTGGGGTTTTTTTTAACTTATAAAATGTCTTAAGAAAGTATCAGTCCTAACATTTTGTCCAAAAGAAGGTATCTGTACATAATATTGATGAATGGAAATGTATTGAATTGATCTGTATGGAAATGTATCAATGTGATCTGTAAATAGGGCTATAGAGTATACCCCCCCGGATGAGCTGTGCTGAGAGACAAAGGAGAAAGGGAGCAGAGCAGCCTTGAAGATAAGAGAGGTATGCGCCTGCACAGAACATCCTTGAATTAAGGGAGGGAAGTATTCGCCTGCACAGGATGCTACACTGTTGAGAAAACCGGCTGGAACCGCTGAGGTTGCCAAATCCAGCAGGAGTCAAAAGTACACTGGCAAGGAAGATGCTGAGCCTTCATCCTGGAGACCACCGAAAGAGACCACCAGGAAGCAGTGCCCAGGTGTAAAGAGGAGGATTCTATAAAAGTAACTTATAAGAAATAATTGTACTAACCCCACCTATTCTAATAAATAATTGTACTAACCCCACCTAGGCTTTGTGTATACTATTATAAATAGAAGCACAAAGAAAAGCTAGGTGTGCAAGTTTGGAGGAGCAATCCCCTTCGCACCCGGCGCCGAAATAAACATACCTGCTTCACAACTCTTCCTGAGTTGAGAGGTTCTTTTCCTCAGATCAATATAATCCAACCTGTTGAGAGACCAGCTACCATAAGGTGTGGGAGGCACAACCTAAGCATACAGTGTGTTCCAGAGTATGTACCTACTTAAGGACAGTAAGAAAGAACTTATTTAATTGAAGAGTTTTTCATCATAAAATTTAGCTGATCCCTTCCCTTCAACTAGAATCTGTGCTTTTAGTTGACAGATGATCTGTATGGTGAGACAGGAGATCCTGTCTCTACAAAACCGTGTGAAATAGATATGGATTTGACAATAGTTACAAGATTTTCTTGACTTACTCAAGGAATCAAACATACATATATAACAAAGTTCAGCAAAGGTAGGTAAAAAAAGGAGGTCTAGTGGGCACGCTAAAGTACTATCAGTAACAATAATCTCCTGTGTTGCCTCCAGGAAACCATGTAAAGAGGCAGCCAAGCTACCATATGACATCTAATCATCACAGTAAAATTAAGCACCAGTAGGAACAGTTGCTCTCTTTCCATAAAGGTGTATATCATGTGTAGCACAGTCATTTATACTCGAGCAAGACTAAATACAAAGAAGCAGCACAGTCACGCAGGAGATGTGTTCTCCT
>JAVSBS010004722.1:0-43463 GCA_033124195.1 Coracias cyanogaster
AGTGGGCGCGCGCGGGCCGCGGGGGCCTCGCTCCTGGTGGCGCGCGGCGGGTGGGTGCCCCATCGCCGCGTTAGGCGACGAGCGACCGTTACCCGCGCGCGCCGGGGCTGGGGCTCGAGGGGGTCCCGGGGCGAGCCCTGAGGGGCGCCGGGCGTCGGTAACGCTTCCCTGTAAAATCAGCGTTTTACGACTCGCCCCGCTCCGGCTCCTTTGCCAGGCTTGTAAAATTAGCGAGCGGCTCGGGCGCGCCGGCCTCCCGGGCGCGCCGCCCCCGTGGCACAGGTCGCACCTGTGTGGCAGCCCCGCCGCGGGCGGCTCCCCGAGCCCGCCGGCCCCGGGGGCCACCGGTGCTCCCCCCGACACCCAGCGCCTGCCGCGCTGAGCCCTGGCTGAGGCTGCGTGCGTGTCTGAGGTTCTGGGTGTTTTACAGCCTGGCGCCTTTACTCCGTCGCTTGAAGCCGGTACCACAGTTTTCTGAGAGTTTCCCGAGTTGGGAGGGCTCAGACGCCTCCGAGTCTCTCATAGCTTTACCTTGCGTTGAGGGTTCAGCAAGATGACTCGCAGCGCATAAGCGTGCTTGGTAGCTTGCGCATCTATTCTGACAGGCGAAATCTTTTTCTCTCTCTCTTAGGAGTGTGGTGCTTTAGTGAACTGTTTTTTGTGAAAGAGCCTCAGGATGTTACTGTCTCAAGGAAGGATCCAGTGGTTTTAGACTGCCAGGCCCATGGTGAAGCTCCTGTAACTATTACATGGCTGAAAAACGGAGGCAAAGTATCTGAAAATGAACGGATCTACACTTTATCCAATGGCTCATTATATATCAGTGAGGTGGAAGGAAAGAAAGGAGAGCTATCTGATGAAGGATTTTACCAGTGCTTAGCTCTGAACAAATATGGGGCCATTCTCAGTCAAAAAAGCCACCTCACACTAGCAAGTAAGTTCCAGCTGTTGTTTATTAACCTGCTCCTGAGTTTGTGACAGCAATTCCCTGAACAGCACACAACATGGTTTTGATTGTGTACCTGAAAAGACAGATTACAAAAGCAAAAAGCAAGTAAATTATGCAGAAACTGTTGCTTTTAAATGTTTAAAGATCCTGAGCAAAACTTGTGGTGGCCCCTTTTTGAGTCCCTGATATGTCAGGAGTGGGGCACCCACCTATGAGACCTTTTGGGCAGTGGTACCTGGTTTTGGTGGCTCATGTGGGTCGCTGGTCTCCAGAGCAGGTGGTGGTGCAGAGCCATGCTGGCAACCTGCTACAGAACTCCTTGGTCTTGTTTCTTAGGTGCTTTTCAGGCAGCCTTACATGGGTTTTCTATAAATCTGATTTTTAAAGTATTCCTTATTCAATAGATTGATGTTGTGTTGCGTTCTCTCAGGTCAGAACAATAATTAAGATGGCTGGCTTTGGGAGAGGAAAGAGGGGAAGGTTTTCTGGGCAACCTCGAGGGTTAAATTACCAAGCCCTTGCTTTTCTGACATGTGTTCAGCAATGCAGATGCAGGTGCTAACCCTTTTGGAACTGCTTCAGGGTCCTCTGGAACTGATGGTGAGGGCCTGTCACTGGAAAGCGAGTCACATTTCTAGGGTGACTCCTGATGAATGGTGAGGGAAATAGTTGTGTGTAAGTGCTTTTATGGCTTATAACAGTCTGACCCTGAGTGCATGTTGTCCTCCAGTTTCCTAGCATCTATAAAGATATTGAACACGATATGTGTGTTAGGAACTGAATGCCATGCTTTTTCCATGCCAGTGCTGAGATTTGGTAGTAGGCTGCTTCTACAACACTTCTTTTGCTTTCCAAAGGTACGCAGAGTCCTTTCAAAGAAAGTATAACACAGAGTTTATGTAGTCTTCTCGTGTTCCCTCTGTAATAGGACTTAACTGATGAACTTAATTTAATAGGAAAAGTCTTCCTTTGACCTCTTCAACCCTGTTCTTAGTAGCAAGTTGCACAAAACTGTGGCACTGATACCTCTATGGAAACTTGGCATTAGTTGTAAATTGTAAGTTTTCGCAAACTCTATCTGAAACTAGTTAATACAGTTGGTACCCTAACTTACATTAAAAAATGTCCGAATGTTAACATTTGTTAGTTTTTTTCTGTGTGCTTCTGAAGTGATTATAAAAATCGTCCATAAGATACCCCAGGAAGGTGTGAAATACCTTGTTCAGTGAGCCAGAGTGTTGTGCACTTGAAAACTAGCCTGGAAGCAAGTGGCTCCAAGTAAGTGATGAGTTTTCAGCATGCTGTGAGAGGCTGATCTGTGAACGCTCTATTTCAGGACCTTGGCCACTTATTACTTTGTATCATAGCGTTTTACTCACATACAGGATTAAGAGACTAAGAAGTTCTTGGATGCTTATGACAAAATGGTGAAAAATGAGTATTAATATTATTGACATTTAAATTGATATCATCAGGTTTCAGAGTGTCAGCACCATTGAAAACCACACAGATGAAAACCTTTCTTTTTGTTGTTGTTAATAAATATAAAGCAAAGCAGTGGCTGAATGATTCTGTGTGTAGGATTGGAAAATTCAGGACTGCTTTATATCTTAGTCGTTGCAGGATGAGCTCTGTGCTCAGTATCAGAGAACTTCTGGAGTAGTACAGAGCACTACAGAGGTACAGCATACTAATGCACTTGTATCTGGTTTTATTCAGACAGCACTGAACTTTTATAAACGTTTGGTATCTGCATGCACATTATTTCACGAGAAAGATGGTTTAATTCTGTGTTTTTGATAATGAAAGACCTTTGCCGGGGAAGTTTTGAACTAATTGCATTCTGTGGAGTGAGACTTGTTTTGCAGCGCTTTTTGTTTCTTTTTTTCCCCTCCTCTCCCCTTTAAGACTGTGCCAAAAAGTTTCTTTTTCCTCTTTGAACACTTGAAGGGTTTGCTATGGCGGTTGGAGAAAACTGGAGGAGATAGTGGATCCATAATGATCACAGTAGGTGGTGTTGATTTAGTCATTAAGTGTTTAACTAGTGACCAGACATGAAGTCTCTTTTTAGTCATGTTCCAGTCTGACCTGTTGCAGAATGTCGTCTTTACTGTAAAGCTGTGAAATAAGGCAGTAATTATTATATTTTGAAGCTGGTAAACACATGCAAAATTAGTTTTTTATCTCATTTTCAGTGTTTCTGCCTGCTATCATAAGTTCATTGAACTTTGTAGACGTTTTAAGTGGAATAAATTAAAGTCTTGTGGGGTTTATAATTTTATTTTAGAATCAGTTGTCGATTGCTGGGAAGGCAAATTACCTTGTGATCAGGGTAGTACAGAAGGAGCTATACATATTAAACAGGTGGAGAATAGGCATTAAATGGGCATTCTTTCTTTGGAGGAAAAAAGCAAATGCTCTCTTCACTCACTGGTAGCAGCAGGGTGCGAGGATGTTCTTTTACTTTGCCTGGTCAGAGCTTTTGCCAGTAAGCTTATCTTTTGCTTCGGAATTGTAATGTTTAGTGTTGCATTTGGAAATCAAAAACTTTAATCTGTCCAAGAGTTTAAGATTTGAACACACAAGGAGATCAGGTCTTGGTTTCTAAAGTTAGGAACTGGAAGCTGAAGGTTGTACTCTTGGCAAGAATTCCATTATTCATGTGCAAATTAAGAATTCACAGGGTTAAAAGGTTAGAAACTGGCCAGGATGAGGTTTACCCTTGTGATAAAGAGCAGATGACCCTCATTCATTGGCCAAAGCTTTCATGTAGCTCCTCTGCAAAGTTAGTGATTGCCATGAATTGTTCTTGAGGAATGCAGAAATTCAAATGTGAGCAGGCCTTTCCTAAAGTGTCACTATGGAGCCTTATCTCCCGAGCACATCAGAGTAGGTCTGCAGGGACAGGGTTCCTCCCCAGAGGCCCCAAGGCTTTGCTTTCCTGTTGTTCATCCATGCACAAAAGAATTTGACTAATTTAGGGCTTTTTTTCGGTGAGATCCCCCTACTTTTTAAAGGAAACTATGGAGCTGAGGTTATTACCTAAGTAAAAATAAATATTAGTTACAGTACATGCTTGTAGTTGCTTCTGAAGCAGGCTAATTGATAGGGGAGTGGGGGGGAGAGGAGGAGGTTCTTGTGTGGCTCTTTGTGAGGCAACCTTTTGGGGTAAAATGCTAATAGTGAAGAGTATGAGTTACTCTAAATTCAACTTACAGCTGCTAAGAGAAGTTACTTTTAATGGAATATAAACGGAATGTAGACTGTGGAGAAAGTCTGAGCACTTTTGGTACAACTTTGAATCTGCCAAAAATAAGCAAGCTGAGACTTTTGTATTCCTGCATTTTAAGTTGTGATTGTTTAACCACAGTAACCTAAGATTCTGTCTAAATATAAAGTTAGGCTTCTGATAAGATAGTATTAAGAAAAAAAATGGTGAAAGTGGATCATGTTCTGAAGCTAGTAACATGGGCTTTGGGCAGTGATTAGACAGGATGCTCATTGTTTATTTCCGTTTCACAAAAAGTGGAAATTGAAGTCTTAAGATGGTTGGATGGTATATATACAGCTGGGTAGGAGCATTCCTAGATAACTCTCTCCTCTTGTAATTCAGCTGAATTGATTTTAATGTTTGTTAATTACAGGAAACATAAGCCCAATTCTTTGTGTACAGGTTTCTATATTTCACAAGAGTGAAAGGTTATGCAAGCAGAAGGTTTCTGGGAACGTGCTCCTGGAGGGAAACTGCGTGTGTACACTGCACTGCTCTTTCTGAAATGCTGGGCCTTTTACGTGTAGCAGGCTGTACTTTGTGGAGAGTTTGTCATTTTTGCTTACCTGCTGTGGCAGTGATAGGACTTCTGGTCCCACCATCATGCAATAATTGGCAGTATTTAAGTTTTGATATCCTAATAACACCTTTTGTTCTGATTTTAAATATTTGCACTTAAGAGCGCATCCAGCTGAGCCTTATTCTGTACTGTGACAATTTTCTTAGCAGTTCCAGCTGTTTGTTCCAACTTTTGCATTGTGCCCTTCCTTGTGTGGGCACAAGCTGCACGTGTGGCTAACTGAACAGGGAACTGATCTGGGTTAGAATAATAGAATTAAAACAAAAGATGGTGTTTAACCCAAGTGAGTTCCCTGATGCGGTTTGTCATGAAGCCACTCACAGTGATTGCACTGGCGTAACTGAGAGGAATGATGTGGAAGTGGGAAGGCTTAGTGGGGGCAGAGGAAGGCTACTGAAGTTTAGACTGTCACAAAATAAATATTCATCAAATTAAAGCCTTCATGGAACATGTGTATAGCCAAAAATTCTGCCCTTCGGCTACTTTTATGCTTTATGGGTTTCTTCGACACCTGAGTTTCAAGTCTGTGTCAAGCATAATGCCAACCTGAGGCATTTCATGATATTGTTTTTCTTCCTAGCCAGTAAGGCTAAAGCTGTTAGAGTTTTTACTAGTTTGTATCACCATAACTTTATAATGCATGATTTTTTTTACCAGCTTCTTTTATAAGGAATGCTCAGTCTTATTGGCAGTGTACTCTGTAGCTAATAAAACCTTCACCTCTGTGAGAAATGTTGAAGGAAGACATGGTACCATGCTATAAAGTTGTTCGGAGCTGTGACTAGAGGCACTCAGTTCTTACCTGGTGCAAATTCTACATGTAATAGGTGCACTCAACTACTGAGATTTCTTTCCTACTTGGAAAGCAATGTATGGCAGCAAACGATGCTGTTCTGTTCTCGCAGTGTGGTGCTCCCTCCTACTGCTCCCTTTCTTTTCCCCTCCCTCTCTCTCTGCATTTCTTGGTGTAGAAATTGTTGAAAGGGCATTCAGTAAGGCCCCCTTTTGTCAGCCAGCTCTGATTATCCTAAAGAAAAGGATCTCACTCTGAGCAGTTGTTTGCCTAGAGACTTGTCATGTCTTCACAATTTAACAGCTGTGGCTATTGATGGTGTGCAGAACAATTTAAGACAATGACAAAAGAGAATCTTGGAGGAAGAATTTAAGTTACTAAGCATTTTCCTGCAGAAATATGGTCCTTTCCGTTGCTGGACAAATGCATGCTTAGTTTTTGTCTATTTTCCTCAGGATTTCATATTTCTCCACATCTTATCTCAAAAATTGTGGACATAATGCAAAACTAACCAAAATATTGTTGGGGTGTTTTTTTTGTTTGTTTCATCAATAGGCCCAGCTGTTAAATTGGGATTGATTACTTCCAGTCTTTATAACTGGTAATCACCACCTAAGTGAAAAAGTAATCAACAATGTCAAGTCTCCACATTTTGTTGAGCAAGTGTGGGTTGTATGGTCATGTTAGTTACTAGGGTCAACCTCTATGTAGCTTTTAAGCAGCAGCAGCAGCATTTTAAACGGTGTCTACATTTTAAAGTTGATTGTCTCAACAATTGAGTTAGAGGTGAAAAAAAAATTGCACTAAATGATCTGTGTTGGGAGTTAGAAATCCATCTGGCAGCCTTCAAAAACCTACATCTACAGTGGAAACCTTTTTTTGTTCCTATGGATGAAATTGTTACTTTTTTAATAGGTGGAGATAAGCAGCAGACATAGGAAGGAGATGGTTGTGAAACCACTAGAGTGTGGAGGATTTGTCCGTGACTTACTTTATGAAATAATTGTAACTTCCTCTTTGTGTTGTTTTTTTCTGTCTGTGAAAGTGTTGGAGGGACATGACCTTCCTTATGTGTTAGAGAAAACTGTAAATAAGGGGTTCTAGATAGATTTTCTTTATTGCTTTTACTTGGTTTCATAAGTCTCAGTAGTAATTCTGGTTATTTTTTTTCAATGAAGTCTAATTTGATCTCCTTAGGTGACTGAAAATGTCTTTGTTTTTAACAAAATAAATGATCACAAAGGCAAAATAAACTAGGTGGCATGGATAATACGGTTATCATCTCAAGGCCATGTTCCAAAGTGCTTGTTTCTCAATTGGCTGTGTCTGTTGGGCTTCTGGTAGGAGGTTTCTGACACATCAGTGTATGTGTGGCTTAGGTGAATAGGCTCTAGATAGTATTCCCTCTAGATGCACATAGGTCTGCTGTGTGCTCATGAAGTTCACTTAGATTCTTATTATCAAAACACAGAAATGTCCGAATGTGTGATCCTTGTATTTTATGGGTTAAAGATTTCAGTGTTAGCAAGTCTTTCTGTGCCACTGTTACACTAAACATCTCTTAAAACTCCTGCTCTTGTCAGGGTTTTGCCTGAGTTTGGCTGATGGAAAAACTCTATATTTTTCAGTAGTTAAGGTTGAGGAAGTTATGTTTGCTTCTAGCTAGAACACTTCATTGTAGCAATTGTGATAGTATACAGTGAGTACTTTCTCATTTACTAGATGTTGGAGCAGTAGAATGCAATGTGAGAAATGAAATACCGAAAATGAACATGTTATAAAAGACATAGGAATGCTGACAACAACCTTTATATCCAAAACTATTATCAGAATTTAATCATTAATTTGAGGCAGAAGTTGCAACCTACGAAGATACTACATCACCCTCACTGTAAGGGTTCCTGGGGACTTAGCTACTGGGGAGGGAGAAAGTCCTCAGGAGTGCAGTTCTTTTATCTTCTGTAATCATGGATCTTGGGTTTATACCTGTATAAACTGATTTCCTGTTCTGACTAAAGTAGTAAGCATACACGTTTATTCCCATAAATTATTTGAAATGATCTTATGAACTTGTTTCTAGATGTATGCCAAGTTTTGAGGAAAGGAGTGACTTCTGGAATCTGAAATAAATGGAAATGCAGTGATTGCAAAGTTCTAGCAAAACTGAGAACAGACAGGAACATTTTTTTAAATATAAAACTAGAAAAGAGGTAGAAACCTCATGAAGTAAAGTTTCCTTTAGTCATGGGCATGGAGGCTTGTGAGGCTCACAGAACATGTGCTGTACTCTGCCTCAGCTCCTTCTAGAAACCTGTCCATTCTGTGCCAATTTACAGCTCTGTCCAAAATTGGCAAGCTTTGCTGAATTACAGCTTTAGGTGGGACAAATACAGTATTTTAGAAAGTTTGAAAAGAGTTTGTCTCTTGCTCCAGGCTACACTCTGTGGTATGATGATGGTAAAGCAGCAAAACTTACCTTGTTGTAGTCCTTTAAGCTCAGAACGTGCTAAAATTACGAGTTTGAAATTAATAATGCAACACTTTACCTTGTCTTAGAAGTATTTGTAATGGAAATTTGCTCTTTAACTCTTGAGATGCTGTCGTTTCTCTTTTAGATGCTTTGCTTATGAGAGACAGTTTTGAAAGAAATAATCACCTGATTGACCAGGGTTAAGGTGTACATAAAAGTTATTACAAGCATTAAACATGTCACCTGGTGCTCTTTTAATAGATAGCTAGGGGGCAGTTAAACTAAGTCTCTAGAGCTTGTGATATCTATCTTGTGTATAGTGATGCATGAATGTTGGAAACTGGAGGGGATTCTGTGAACAGAAGCACCTCTGAATCTTCAGATCTGATTTTTAGTGTCTTCAGATAATCCTGCTCACATTGATTTGATTACATTGTTCATTCTTATTTCAGTGGATCAGAATTTCTCGTGCAAAACCTTCATGTCTTAATGGTATCACTGGCAAATTGATGGAATTATAAAAGTAGAAAAAATGTTGGATTTTTATTTGATCACTGTAATTTTACCACATGTGTACTAGCTCATCTTTGGACACCCTGATAGACGATACACATGACTCACTTGTAAAATCTTGCATTACACCAAAGATCTTTCTGAATTTTTCAGTCAAGAAAGCTTTGAGGTTTGATTTTTATTTTATTTTTTTTTACTTTCCTTTGAGCCACTTCAGGTTAAAGACAAAACAAGATAAAATAGGATTAGAAAAATATCTTCCCATTCTATGTTACATATCTCCTCAGCCTTTGCAGCATGACTTTCCTGTGTGAAGTAGCAATGGTCAGCCTTCTCTTCTTCTCCTAAAATCATGGAAGTCATCTATCAACCTGTTTGCAAAGTGGGATTGTCAGTTCTTTTAAGGTGTATTGACAGACACTCACTTCCTGTACACCTTAAAATGGAAAGGAAAAAATATCAAATGGAACAGCTTTTCATTTATTTGCTGATCTGTTCTAATATTCAAAATTTTCTCATTATTTGTGTCCTCTCCTATGTTCCCCCTCTTTTGTCTTTCTCATGTCAGGTGCATGCTGATTTTGCTGCATGTAGTCAGTTATTTGTTAGGTTTTTTTCTTTTTCTCTTTATAAATTGTCACATACATGCTAGATGATTGTTTTGGATTTGCAGAACTGCCTCTAGTTACCCCCCTTCGCTTATTGCTGTCTGATGACTGGAAGGAGGTACTGTTTTCCAGTGGAGCTTATTTTCACAGCTGTGGCAGGGGAGTGAAGTGTCATAAGATACTTTGAGGTCAGTTTTGACCCCAAATTTAGATGAGGTAAAAATGATTCAACAGAAGTGTAATATCTTTTCTCAAGTGATCTGGATGTCACTCCAAAGTCAGATAGTAATTATGATTAATAAAAAGCTGTTTTGATAGATACTACAGTGTACAATAAAACCAGCTCAGTATTACACAGTATTGTTTTTTGGTTTACAACTTGTTACAACTGGAAGTTACCAAATAACATGTTATATTTTCAGAGAAACTTTAATCTTAAGGTTTCTGAACATGCAGAAGAGTTTTAAATAATTTTTTTTGCCTGCTTCCGTTTGTACAATCTTCAACGTATTAATAATTGTTTAGGTAACTTACCAGCAAATTAACTAAGGTAAATTGTTAAATTACCACTTCACTATCCACATCAAGATCTCTAGTAAACCTCTAATAACTGTAACATGTGCCTCAGGCAGAGCTGTGCGTTATATATGTTCTTTGTAACGAGAATTTGTTGACTTTATGAAGCCATTGACAGACATTTATCATTTTGTTCATTAAACTTGTCTGTGACATCCGGCAAACTGATGTTAACTGGAAATATTCTCTGGGAGTTCTGGCATGACTCTTTCATTTTGCCTGAGGAGACAGAAACTTTGTACATAGCGTGTCCCAAATTAAAAGGATAAAACTTCCTTCCTTCACCCCCTCCCCAAAAGTGTTAGTGAGGATATGACCAGCTCTTTTCTCATCTTGCTTTTAATGCTTATTTATTCTAACAACCGTGTGGCCCACAGTTTGCAAGCAGATTTATCATTGATCCTCAATTTGAGAGTGTGTACTGCTTTTATTAGTTGAGCCGGGCTGTGACAGGAAGGCAGCTCAATTTTATCACATGACCAAATTATTTGCAAAAATGATCAGAAAACAAATCCACAGTGCTCTGTGCATAGTGGCTCATGGAACACATACATGTGAGTTTGTATTTGGATGCATTAGCCTATGCTCTTAAGATTGGTATTTCATTTGTTTTAGAAATGGAGACCAAATTGGCTATGGGGATTTATTTTGGTTTGATTTTGTTTCTCATTAGCAGATTGTTGTTTATTTCAGTTAGTAAATTTTCTTTTTTTTTTCTTTTTTTCTCTCCCTTTAAGGGTGTGAACTTTATTTCCAGCAATAATTATATTTTCTAGTGTTTGGAACACTACTGTTTAGTGTACTAAACAGTAGAAGAGGTAAGCATTGATACAGTGTACAAGAAATTAACTATGGAATTCTTGGTAGCATTGACAGGAGTTTTGTGACATTCCCACCACATGGCGTTTAGTACTTGTTTTTAACGGTCATCATCTTTACCTGATGTTGCTTATTGCTGATTGTCATAAAATATATGGTAGGTGACCAAATGCTTTGTTGAAAGCCTTTATAATATATGTTGTAGAGCAGTACTGAGTTTGGTCTTTTCACATGACTGTGTTTGGAATGATGGAACAATACCTCATTGGCTCTGCTCTTGAGCACATGGTGTGGAAAGAACTATGCACTTTTAACACCTGCCTGTGTTTGATTCCTGTGGATAGCTATCTCTAATAACTGTAGAGGTTGTTAATAGGATATCTACCCACCTGGCTAGTGTTCCTGTTGTGCTACCTCACTCCAACTGTATCAGAGACCTTTCAAACAGGAATGAATGTACTAACAAATTGTGGCATAACTGACTAAAATATTTATTAATGCGTCAAAGATAATGGTCAGATTGCAAAACTTTGCAAAAATTAAATATCCAAAAATCCATTGCATTAAATTTTTGTCTTTTGAGAGGAAGAGTCGAGCAGTTGGCTCTTTAAAATATATCGTGTCTCACTACATAATAGTTCACTGGATTAAATGAATTTATTGATTTCTGCTTCTTTACTGACACACATTTATGAGCAGTTTCTTTGGCACCATGGCCACATGTCAAAGGTCATAACTTTCCTTCACTGTGGAAGAATAAAAGCTTTCAGATGGTGAATCCCTGAAATCTTCACAGTGCTTTACCCCCCTTCCCCCTCCCCCATATAATTACTGTTTTTGCATGACTTTATTTAAGATAAATAAACAACAATAATAAAAAGTATATATACTAAACCAACCCTATACTATCTATCATAAAATAACTTCAGGAGACTATTTCTCTGCACAGAAGGTGACACATCTCATCTGCTAATAGATTATCATTGTGAGATACATGGTAGTATATTAAGCTCTTTTATGGTCAGAGATTTTATTGAAAATGGCCAATTTTAAGAATATAATAAACATTTCTCATGAAGAATTTTATTACAGTTCAGTTTGAAAACTCTGTTCCTTTCCTTTTAGAGCTGTGTCAAAGGCATATTACACTTTGTGCAGCAGACGTGATACTGGAAGTAGATTGTGAGAGAATGGAGCAGATTCAAAATCTGTGCTTTGTGTGTAGATAAACTTTTATAATGTTGATATTTTCTTTAATGCCCTTCATTAGCAGCAGCCTGTAGGATTTTTGGTATGTACTAGGTATGAAAATCCACTGATGACATAAAGATGAAGCTATTAAAAAAACTGCAGTGGAATATCAAGGAAGTTTAATCAGTCCACTGGTTTGCAATAAAGGAGAACAATAAATCATACTTTAAACATAAAGTGGCTGACACTAGTTATGAAACTTTGGAAATGTAAGATAGGGTGCAGTTAATGCCATATCCCTTGTGCAGGCTCTGGTGCTCATCTAATTGACAACCTGGCAGAAAAGAGTATTTTTTTTTTTCTTTTAAGCTTGATAGTTATCTAAATATTGTGGTTACCTGTGATGATTTGAACTGTCTTTCTGTGTTATCTGACAAGTGCTAGGAGTTGGCCAGAGGTAAGTTGACAAGAATAGTGAGAGTTTGGGACTATCTGGGAAGAGTTTGTCTTCACCTTTTAGCAGCTACTGACTGGTAGATTGGAAGCTAGTCCATCTCAAGAAACAGCAGTGTGAAGGTGACTTCACTCAGGTGTTGTTTTTATTTAAAATCATTAGAGTGTTAGTGCTAGCTAAGGTGAAATAGGTTTGAATTTTTAGTGGGGCCTGTCTATAGTCCTCCTAGCAGGACTGTTTCTGAAGGAATAGCAGAACTTTGAGTTGTATCAACGGGAAATAAACCCCATGGTTTTCTAAGAAGATGTAAGATGTCTTCCCATCACCCACCCCAAGAAATAGAATTGGCTGCCAAACTTTATTTTTGCACAGTAGAGATGAAGCCTGTTTATGCTTTTAGTCATGAGTCTTGCAAGAAATACCAGTGGCAGATTTTTCTTCTGCTGTATTGTTTTGTGCAAATGATGATCTTATTCTAAGGGGGCTAGTGGCAGTCTACTGTTAAATTTACCAAATATTTGTATTGCAAGACTGTAGTTGCTAAGTTTCTGACATATTAACATTTTGGATAGAAATTTGTCATATCAGTATCCATCTCTTTGCTTTTATTTATTTATTTATATTTAGTATACTTCACTAGGACTGTTTTATCCTCTTCCCTAAAATAAATGTAAGATTAAACTGGTTTTTTTTCTGCATTTTTGTTTTTCACTAGGATACACTGCAAATGAATACCTGCTTAGGGAACAGGGACATGGGATTTGTTGGGCAAGTGGTCTTTGTGTCTTGAACTAGGTTTTGCTGTTGCTGTGAGTATGTTTGCAAATGTGGTTTTCCTCTAAGTTCTGAGGAAAAATCTCCAACTTTTTTTTTTCTTTTGCACATGTTCAGCACAGACTTAGCTCGACTAGCTAGAGATGCAGAAGATGCTGTTTCTGCTGAGCATGCTGCTCATGAACACTGAGCTGAGTTTTCCCTCTAAGCAGTTCTGGGCAGCTGTGGACTTGCCTTTTTTCTCCTGTTCAGAATTAATGAGGAGATAAAGTGTGATCTGACACTGCCTGGAGAAACCAGCTGGCACTGAAAGCTGAAATAAGTGAAAACAATGATCTAATTACCTGGAGAGGAAATTTGGGAGGGGAAGAGAGTGAGGTGGAGGTGTGAGTGGTTTCATGTATCTTGAGGTCAAGAAAGGATACTGGTGGGAAGCTTGGAAGGAAAAGCTTGTGAGGAAAAGCTTGAAGGAAAAGCTTGAGTGAGGTCTGAGGTTGACTGGATTTGGAGATTGCCATGAGTGCAAGTTACTGGGAGAGGACCAAGGGACTGGCAAAGACTGACTCAGATTGTGCCCATCAGAGCAGTTGATCTTTCAGGACATGGAATGTGGAACTCCCAGAAGTTCTGGACTTCACTTGGGAGCTTCAGTAAGACAAAGAAAAACTTCCCAATCAAGGGGAGATTTGGAGTATTTAAATTGCACCACTGCTTCAGCTAGAAGCTTCTACAATGCGTAACACAAGTGAGCTTGTCCCTACTTTTTGTGGGAAGTCTGTGATTAGGTGCTTCTTATGGTCATGGTGTTTGATAGGAGTTTCTGAGGCTTGATCGATTTGGAGCTGCAATAAGTTGGGCAAGCTGTGGTTGCAAAACATGGAGTGCTGTGAAGGATCAGTGTTTTATCTTGGACACCTAAATGTAGTGAATACTTTGGGCCATCATCCAGCTCTCCCAACAGTAAAATCTAAAATAATAATAAAATATCATCTTGAGGTGTTGTGAGAGTAGATGCATTAACATTTATGAAGAACTGCAGTGCAGCACCCTGCAGAAAAGGCCATAGGGAAGTTAATAACTCTCTTCAGGGCAGTGCTTAATAGAGTGTAATAAATAAGGAATGAGGCCACACACTGAACAGAGAAAACAAAATATTGAATAGATGCCCATTATGTGAGCACCATTCATTTGGTGCTGTGAATAGTGGGGGAAGTGTGATTGTGCAGTTGGATTGTTTCCTAAAGCATGTATATAAACAGAGCAAATCAGTTGCATAAGTAGCTTCATTTCTTCAGTTTCCTAACTTCTGAGCGTTTGGGTTTGGAAGTGTTCATCTGTGCGTGTATACACACACGTACAAGGAAGATATACTCAGTGCTGTGTTAGTGGGAAAGTTTAGGGGTTAGCTTCATTTAGCTAATGATGTATGTAATGCAGAAAACCACAAAATAAATACACCTGAAAGTACTGGAGTTTTACATAGCCAGGATGTCAGGAAAAAAAAAGGCTTCTAATAGATTGCACTGTGACAACTTCTACGAAAAGTTAAATTAAATTTATCAAAACTTTTTGATTCAACTGAAACACAGACTGGTGTCTAAGCATGTATTTAGCAATAGCTTTAACTTGATAATTACAATCCTCAGATAATTTTTTTCCTACATATGAAGGTTTACAGACCAGTGAAGATACTGTAGAGGTCTGCAGCAACATTTATAGACCTGTTGGTAGTATTGGTTTCTAGACTGTAATCTGACTTAGGAAACCATTTTAGTGCATTACTAACAGAACATACATTTGATTTATACTTTTGACTACAGTTTAAGCTCGTGTGTGGGTAGGGGTTAGGTGAGTGTTCACCTGTACACTCCCTGGTGTTTGTCAGTGCAGCCGTGACTCTCTGACTTGAGAGGAAATTGGGTTTATTGCTGGTGTACTAGAGAAGAGCTTTCTTGTGGTAATGGTATGAGATAGGTGCAAGTGAGGACTGTGGGCTCCAGTGATGAGGAGTTAGCACCTGTGGGTTTCACTTCCTCCTTCGTCTGCTGTGTCTCTTTTCTCAAGTATTTACTCCAACACGTTGCCTAGAGTACCACCTACTTCTTAGGCTACAGGTCTTACCTTGAGCCATAGGGCAGCTTTCTGGAAATACAGCCCAGCAGTCATGACTAGAGAAAAGCCCTGATACTTTTTTATTTTGGTTCTTTTTCCTGACACTTTTATGTAAAGAAACTCAAAGGCAGTGAAGTATTCAATATCTTACACCTTCAGTACAAGTTATGCACGTAGATCCTGGCCCTTTGTGCTGAGACCTTTCTCTGAGGATGTTTTCACAGGCATGTTCAGAAGTTGAAATTACAAGGAAATGTAAAGCACTATTTGTACTTATTTTATTTGTTCCTTTCCTCACTATTTAGTTGCTGCCATGTTTGCCATTGTCTTGAGTTTACCTAAATAATGGTTGCCTGGCCTTTCACGAACTTGTGAAGGGGAAAGATGGTGACCACCTGAAACAATAATATCTGTGGCAGAATAGCCTGAGAACTTTAAATAACCAAAGGGGACCGTTTCCAAGGCAGCTGAGTGACCTTTGGATCCCAGAAGTGGGCTATTCATAGAGGCAAAGCCTTTGTCCTGCTTTGACCAGTGGTCAGTGAACTCTGGCAGGCCCCTCGGCTCACCATCTTGGCCCTGGACTAGCAGCTGGTGATTGATTCATTTAACTGTCCAGATTCACATTCTTCTGTCAAGGACTTGTCAAGGAAGAAAAAGGTTCTATGGAAGGCTATTCATTTTACTAAAAGGAAGGGGATGCATTATATGATTGAGTGGATTACTTTTGGGTCAGAAGAGTTCCTCCATTGCTCTGTTTTAATTCGGCTTTCAATCAAAGGGAGATTTAGTTTATCAGCACAGTGTGGTGCTCATGAAGTGGGTTGGATTGTTTCAGTTCCATCAGTGCAATAGGGATGTTTTGTGGGTTTTTTACTGTTTTCTCCCCTCCTTTCTGTGATTTGTCCACCACACTTTTTTTTCCTCCCCAAAAAATCGATGTATTTTTGTGATTAGTTGATATGACAGAGGGTTAAGAATATTAATTTCTATTAATATAACTCATAGTTGAATGTGTATGATATAGATATATGAATATTAATGCTCCTGTTACCTCTCATGTATGATGTTAAGTGATGCAGAAAAGCCTAGAGTGAGTAAAACACTAGTGTATTACCTCTGTTTTAGCTGTGGAGAAAACTGAGAAGAGAATAAATTCTACAGGATAAAACTAATAAATTACTCTCCTGCAGGCAAAACAGGCAGCTGTAAAGCTGAAGGTAGAATGTAGTATTTTCTATCCAGTCCCCGTTTTCACCTGATGAACAGAAGTTTGTTGTACAAACCCAGCATTTTCCAAAAGTGCAAGGGTGCTATCTGTCCACTTGTCTGCTGGTTTAGAATCCCTGTTTTAAAAACAAGAGGAAGGTGTTTCCATGCTTTATGAAACTTGAATGATGTCTTCAATTTTATAATTAATGCATCCAAACTCCAACTTTGAGATGCACTAGGGAGGTGTGTCTCCTCTTAATTGTGTTGCCAGGCTCTTCTGTCCATCTTCCTTTACTGTGTTCCCTTAGCATGAGGATTTTTTTGCTGATCTTCCTGAAGAACTGAGGAAAGAACATTGTTGCTTAACTCCTTCCACTGGAAATAACAGGCATTAAAGAGCAGATCCCACCAGTTAACCTTCTGCCTCTGTTTGAATGAACATGATGAGCTGCAGCAGATGAAATATGACCCTCAAGTTTCTTTACCCCACTCCCATAAGCTATGTATTGTTTTGATTTGGCTTATTGAACGCATTATGAGGGATTTCTGGATTGGCTTCAGGCCAAGATGTTATACTTCTGCTGATAGAAGTACAAGTGCATAATTTAGAATAAAATAGTGTGGCTTGGTCTGTTGTATTCTTTTCTCTCCCTTTTTTTGAGGGAGAAGGGAGAATGTTATATTTGTTGGTATAAATGAGTTGCTGAACTATCTTAAGATCACAGGAGAGAAGGAAGTCTGAGATAATCTAACCTTGCTGAACTCTGCTATACACCTCTATGTATGTGTCAGAAAACTGGGATAAGTACACCAGCCGTTGAATAGGCCTCCTCCATGGAGGCCTTGGTGGTATTCTTTTCTTGTCTGCTGTTGCATTTCCTGGGTATCAATCCCTTTCTCAGAGCTTGCTTAAGGCTGGAGCATGATGTCTGAACTGGGGACACCACCTTCTCTGTGCTCCAGATAATACTTCTCTCGCTGCCTTCCTTCTGGGTTTGATTCATGGCCTTGAGTTGGAGATAAATAATGAGTTTTGGAAAATCATGGAAAAGGAAAATGGGTTGTCATTGTGTATTGGAGAATATAAGTCATCTAATTATGAGAGGTAGTACTTATTTTGTAGAACATTATTATTTGCTTGCGCTCTGACTGGGCAAACTGGAAATCCAACTAATGCCTCCTACCAAAAAAACAGTCAACAGCCATAGCAAGGTGACTTCCTCTAAAGACAATTTCTTTTTTTTTTTCTGCTTGTCTTTGATACAAGGGCTTTTATAGGTGCATTCAGAACAAATTTGCTCAGGATATCTTCCAGGTACATAAGAGCGTGAGAGAACGCATACTTGGGGAAAAATATACAGATTTCTATTACATTGAAAGCAATATGGTATTTATCTGCAAGCCCCGTTTCTGATTTATGTGAATATTGAAAGAGTTGTAAACTCTTGCCCCTCCCCTACCTCCAGAAGTTTTCAAATAAGCATATAATTGGAATATTTAAGTAACTTCAATAAATAAGCAGTACTGACAATGCCTTTTGTTGCTTGGTGGGGGTTTTTTTGTGCGGTTTGTTTCTCTTTTTCTCCCTGATGCTCTCAAATTTTAAGACATTTGGAATTTTGCTGTTAGTTATTGCCCTCTGTAGAAAGATTGTTACTGGGGAGAGATCTCTGGGCTATGTAATGCAGTAGGGGGGCATTTGGTGACAGGGAGATGATCTGCAGGCGTTTGGCCTTTGGGAATAGAGGCATCTTTTCTTTCCTTTCCCTACGGGAACACTGAAATGTTGATATTTGGAGGGTGGGCCAAATTGTGCCTCTTCTCAGTGTTTTGCAGTGAGTTTTGTGTCTTTCCTAGGATGTAGATTCTGAAAAACTGTAAGCAAAAAATCCAGAGTGCTAATATCTCTCAGGAATAGCGTTTCTGACAGTCTGAAGACTGTTGCCATATCAGCTTACGCCTGTTCATATGTGGATGGTGTCAGTTTGCCACTGTAAGAAAGGAAAGCTCTTCCTCTGCCTCCCCCCAGATGTGAGGGAAGGCGCAGTGGTGGGCGGCATGGCAGAAGAATGTGTGGGGCCCCACTCCTGTCCTGGGACATGCTCTGTAGTGCTTCCTCTGATTGATGAGCTGGGCAGGGTGAGCTGAAGAGTGGGTATTGCATTCTACTTAGGGTCTTATTTTAGCCAGGAGTAGCATTTATTTATTTTTAAAGGTATGTGACTGATAAATAGAGGTCTTGCCCTTCTGCTGGCATCTGCAGTGAAATTGGTTGATCAGAATGGGGCAGCTTTAGTGCTTACAGTGCTGGAGGCTCTTGTTGCACAGTGCTGAAGTCCTTTTCTGTGTTGAGCTGAGTGATTATTACATTTTCATTGTTCTTTTTCAGGTTATTCATTGAGAAACCTTAGAATCATAGCAGTCAATCTCAAGTTTTCAATTTTGCTTTTTTTTGTGGTTGTTTTTTGGGGATAGGTTGGTGGTTGGGTTTTTTTCATGTTTGGATGCTGATTTAGGATAGTTGTGAAGGGATGCATCTTTTGTTGCACAATCCTGCTTGTGTTCTGATCCTTCTCTTCATTTTGTAAAGCGCAAAACTGCGCTGGATGTTCCTCATGCAACAGTTGGGCTATTAAGCAACAATAGAATAGCAACAACTCCAAAGAAAGGCATCTGTAGGATTAAGCATAGATACTAGAAGGCAATCACTTGGCAAACTGCTGAAGGAAAGCAGTCCTTGCAAGGGAGAAAGTGGTGTGTTCTTTCTCCTGTGCATGCAGCCACACAAGTAGAACAGCTTTGAAGCTGGTTAATGTGGCTTACTGTGTGCCTTTTCTGTACTATTTCCTACATTTCTTGCCTGCCAAAGAGCAGAGGGGAATTCCTTGATAAGTGCATTAGCATTTATTGTGCACTTCTGTTGCCGCACACTGTTGCCTGGATGATAGATAGACCAAGAAGGGAAAACCCCAGCTGGGATGCCTTCAAAAGTGAAAAGATCAAATCTCTGGCGCTTGTTTACATGATTCAGTAGGGTATGTCAGTTAAACCATCAATACGCTGCTGAATGTATAGAGCCACATATTTCTACGCCTCAGACTTTTATTTCCTTTAAAACAGTGCTAGTGATAACTCTTGAGGTGATATGTGTGCCTGGCTTCATTGGGAAGGGTGCTAGTAGTGTATTTTTTGCCACTGAATAAATGATTGAGGTGTGGTCAGGCAATATGTGTGGTTATATGAATAGCTTACACATAACTGCAAGAGGCGGGAAGTGCTGTTGTTGCAATATCATTATCTGCTTTGACCAAGGTAAGATAGAAAGATTTTGGGTGTAATATCCTATACTTTTTTTTAACAGATTGGGATTTTTGATGCATGCCTTCGCATTGCTGTTCTCTTGGATTGTCATCTCAGCATCCAATTGGCTGGAGAATGAACAGTAAAATAAGGCACTCATGGACTGGTAGTATAGAATCATAGAATCGTTTAATTTGGAAAAGACCTTTAAGATCATTGAATCCAACCATTAACCTAACTCTGCCAAGTCTGCTGCTAAACCATGCCCCTAAGCGCCACATCTACATGACTTCTAAACATGTCTAGGGATGGTGACTTCACCACTTCCCTGGGCAGCCTGTTCCACTGATTTACAACCCTTTCAATGGAGAAATTTTTCCTAATATCCAACCTAAACATCCCTTGGCAAAAGTCGGTTAGGTTTCTCCTGTTATTCTCACTAGCACACTGATGCTGCCTACGATCCCATTTGTTGTCACTGTTATGTTTCTGTGTCATGGATAACAAGCTGTGTGTCTGTTCAGTGGTCTGAATAAGTAAGGAGGAAACACTACAGTCTAATAGTCACCTTGTCAAACTGTACTTTTCTTACATGAGCGTTTCTGCATTTAAGAGTACTTTTTGAAGGGTGATTATCCACTTTTGAAGAGCCAATTTTCTTTAACAGTTTTGAAGTTTTTTTTCTTAACCTACAGCAGACATACTGATTATGAACTGTTTCTGTTGCTAAGGTTAACACTTTCCAGAATTTATAGGGAACATATACTGTCTATTTAGCAAAAGGAAAGAGCATCTTTCATAACATAAAACATATCATGAGATGAATTGATTGCTTTTATCCTTGAAAAAGTGGATCAGTATCATAGAGACTCTTGGTGTATTTTGATGCTTATTATAGTAATTTTGAATTCACAGTTTTACCCAAGAAGGAAAGCTTAGGCAGACAGCCATATGTTTAAGTGTTGGGAGTCTGGTGTGCCATTTGATGTGTCCTGTGTCCAGAAAATAAACATTTACAGGACTGAAAGCTTCTGAGACAATAGTTAAATGGCTGTGGTAGGTCTTACTTCTGCCTTCATCACCTTCAGTGATGTCCATGTGTGTAGAAGGGGGTTGCATTTCCAAAACTACCTCACCAAGGGGAGACTGTTCCGGAACCATGTGCCTCATTAGTTCTTTTTTCCTGCTGTTTTTATTCTGGAGCAGCCAAAGATGATCTTGTGTCTTTGAGACCCTGCCTCCAGACCTTGCACTTCTAAAGAGTTCTTGCAAGAGGGGAAGAAAGTTTTGGTTTGTTTTTAATGAAAAAAAAAACCCAAACTTGGGAAAGTCACAAGTACAAGGGAAAGGCTGTTTCTTATCTCGTCATGTCAGCTGTCTTCCACATGCATCCATTGGAGTTGTCCTCTTCTCTTCACTTTCTGTACTGGGATAGATCAGAAACTTGCTCACTGTAATTTCCATTCTGTATGTGGAAAAGACCAAATACTTTCCTTCTTTCTGAGGATACTGTAGGAAAGAATGAATGAATGAAAACATTTCCCTAAAAACCTAGTCTAGAATAGTCTACTTGATTTCCAGGTTTTCAGGAAGAGAAAATACTACATATGAAACTTCAAACTGGCCTTAACTTTGAGAAGCTGCTGGTAAAAACTGTGTCTGTGTGTGGCCAGAAACTTTTACAGAATCTAGTCCCAACCCAAATAGTAGTAGAGAGCTTAATGATCTTCAGTGGACATATTCAGACTTGGTTATTCCTGTACAGATTTTTAAAGTGATCATTTGTCAGCCACTGAATTAGGAGCTTTAGAGAAAGGAGCAGGGGGACCTGAAAGTGTTAGGGGAAACAAATGAAATTGCAGCTGACATCTCCAAGGGAACTTTTGTTCAAGGGTGCTCAGGCTGTTGACCTCTTTGCTTCTCCATTTCATTGCCTTTAGATTATAGCATTCTTCAGTACCAGAAAAGTAGTGGCTAGTTTGTGACTGAGCAAATGCTACCTTTTTTTTTTTTTTTCCTTTGGATGAGGGAGGCAATCGTGGACATTGCTGTGCAATGATTTTAATGCACAGAGACAGTTTTGCATTGTGTTTTAAAAGTATGTAGTTAATGTATGAAACTAATGATTTATTTCCTTTTCTCCTTTCTCATCAGAGATTGGAGAGTAATTCCTTGTGATCTACATCTTAGTTTGGAAATCATTGTCTAAAAACGACACTTCTTAAATATCTGTCAGCAGGTTGGCAAGAATATGAGAGAAGAAAGGAAAAATTAAAACATCGTTGTCCCTTCCTTTTTCAGTTCCTTTCTCTATTGCACATCCCTTCTTTGTTTAGTTTTAGTGGTGGAAGTAGGTGTAGGTAGGTAAAGGTTTTTGCAATAAGGTGACCATAAGTTTTAGCGGAGCAGACTGTTTCCCAGATAAAACTGACTGGCAGTTTGTTGGAGGAGAAACTGCAGTAAGCTCTGCAAAGGAGCTCACCCTTTAGCTTAGCAGTCACAGCCCTGGAGAAGATTTGTTCAGAGCAGAGGTAATGAATTGAGAATAGCAGAAAGGGCAGATGACCCAAATCCTCACTTATTACCTCATCTGTGGTATTGGTATTTATCAGTGAAAGCTTTCTGTAATTACCCCCCACGTGCAGAGCAGTTTCTGGTCCCTCCAAAACTCTGTGTGATTTTGTGAGGTTCTCATAGACTAATGCCTCAGAAAAATTTGCTTCTTGCCTACAACCTGCCAATACTATTCTGTGAACTGAAATGTGAGGAGCACATGGTGTGAAGGATCAGTTTTGTCTATAGGGAATGTCAAATTACGTGGCCAAACCTGGCTGATTTTATGTGCTTACATGTCTTTCACACTGTAGAAATTGAGTTTCTAATCTTGTTAGGTTTTTTGGACTTTTTTCTTTTCCCCAATTGTTTAAGTTTGTGTTTTCAGTTGAAATATTGGCTTATTTCACACTCATATAAAAATTAAAAAGGTTAGTAAAACAAAACCAGAACAATTCCCTTCCCTTCCAGTATTCCTTCTTCCCTCCTGATCCTAACAAAGCAATATATGCCAGAGTTGTGGAGTAATGCATACATGATCTAGAGAATTGAGGAACACAGTATTTTCTCAATAAAGGGTCTCTTACCTCTCTAAGGTAAGGCCTTTTGGAACCAAGGATAAGACTCTTGGTCAACAGGTTGGGAAATGTGTCAGTGCTCTTAAACATCTGGCTCTCAAGCTCTCTGCCTTGTGATCATAAAGTGTGTGGATGCCAGTAAGCTGTGCCAGTATCTCCCCAGATGTCATCCTATTTTGATAAAACCTACCCTTTCGCTTAGGAAAAAAAAAATATGGGAAGGGAAGAGGAACCCAAGTTGTAGTGCTAAGATGGCAGGTCCTAAAACTGCATCTCTGTAATTTCACACTCTGCAAGGTTTTCCAAAGCATCATAATAATAATGATCACTGTAGAACATGATTGCATTCTGTGCAAGCTCTAATTCCAATCTACCTTCTTCAAAATGTTAAAATGCCTGTTAGGAGATTCTAAATGGCAAACGGTTAAGAAAAATCTTTGGGATAGAAAGATTAATAATGTCCCATATCAACTATTGATAGTGTCAGATCAATACAGCACTTTCAGTCTCATTTAACCTCCCTATTACTTAATTGTAATGCTCTAAGGTAATAGCCTGAGACTGGACTCCTTTTTCAATACAGTTCAGAAGTATTGTCTTCAAAACTGCTGCTGTGGTGTTCATACTATCACAATCTAAGACTTTATTCATATTGGTAAAGTTATAGAGGAACATTTCTTTATCTTTTTTGTTTCATTTTAGGAAGAGAAAATTGGGGTATTAGGTTGATCTGAAATATGTTTAACCCAAGAAATATCTGTGAAAATACACAGTGTAATCTGTTTCACAAATAGCATGGTGATAGGCTAAATGCTATCCTGCTTGCTGGTACTTCCAGTATACACAGCAGGCTGTGGGGTTTTTGTTTTGGATATTGCTAAACAATGTAGAGAGAGTTTATTATAAAAGGGAGAATTATTTGCACTTCTGTGACTACTTTTCATTTTGGTGTAGACTAAATGAAATATGACTTTTTACCATACACAGATGTATACCTTTGTCTCAAACTAGAATTTTTCATGGAAGATGTTTTGTTGAATTTAAACTTAAACTGTTTGCTTAGTTGCTAAACGGTTTTTTCTTCCTCAGTTTTAATTTTGGTAAATCAAAGTATAAATATTTATTTTAAGGAAGTTTAACTGCCACTTGGAGTCATTATAGAGGCATTTTAAAAATTGTTCTAGAGGAAAGTGTCCTGATTTTTCTGAGGTACTAGCAGTATAGATTTAGAGCTAAAATTGCAGGTTTTTTTCCTATGGAATTTTCATCCTGCCAGCACAGTAGTTCTGCAGTTACATGGCCTTTTAGTCTTGTGAAAATGCTCTCTACTAGCTACTGACCTGCATGTTCAGATGTTTCTGGAAGAAGGTATAAACAAATAATCTGGAAAGTACTGAAATATTTCTATATGTAGAAACACTAACTTAGGCCTTGCTTTGTAGCAACGTTTATAGTAAAAACTATACACCTGGCAAAAAGGACTTTTAAGCTAGCAGGATGCTCTGGTTTGAGGAGTACTTTATTTATGTAACACATTACTGTCTGATTCCATCTCTCTTTTCTTTTTTTTCTTTCTTTCTTAAAATATTTGTTTTATCTTTTAATGTTTTATTCTTTTTTCCATTTTTGATGTGCAACCTCTAGGTTTGCCGGGAAATTTATTTTGTTCTTCATATTGGGGAAATTAAGTGTCATAGTCACTCATGGCAAACTAGTGTGTTTCTGTCACACTAGTTTAGGTCTGTTGGTCTGTATCCTGCCTTCTTTCTAAGGGCGAGTTGTTAGTAACCATCGTGATAGAACAAAGGAGATGGAGAAATTAAAGCTAAAATATGAAGCTGGAAATGTAAAATGAATGCCCTCTAACAGGGATGACCCCCTTTCCAGACAATTCAAGTGAGTACTGATTTTAAGTCATGTCTAACAGTTTAGTGTTGGTAACTCATTAAAATCCATGGATTAATAGTATCAGTTTCCTTCATGCACATTAAAAGGATTTAGTTTCATTTTGGATTAGAGGGTACAATGTACCATTTTAGCAAAGCTATTCCCAAGGTATCCATGAGGTGAAGTGGGATGTCTTAAAGATTGTGGTTTCTCTAACTATCCCATTTATACTATATAGCTATGATATACACACACAGTTATATGGATTTTTAAATTGTCATAGCATGGTTTGTGTTGGAAGAGAACTTAAAGATCATCTAGGTCCAACTTCCCCTGCCAGGGGCAGGGACACCTTACGCTAGATCAGGTTGCTCAAAGCCCTATCCAACCAGGCCTTGAACACTTCCAGGAGTGGGGCATCCACAACTTCCCTGGGCCACCTGTTCTCACCACCCTCACAGTAAATAATTTATTTGTTCGCATCTAATATAAATCTAGCCTCTTTCAGTTTAAAGCCACTACCCCTTGTCCTATCACCACATGCCCTTGTAAAAAAAATCATGATGAACTTGTTCAATAATCCTGAATAATGTATCTTGTCCTTGAAAGTGAAATTGTCTGGAAAAGCTTGTCTGAAATTTTAAGAAAGGCAGTTGGAATTATAGGTCCATACTACCTTTCTGGGATTTATGGACACTACAGTCCCCTGCTTGGTTTTATATTTTGGGGAGGAGAGGACAATTGGGAGGATGTTTATTGTGATCTGTGGCTTTTTCTTTGGCTATCTCAGCTCATTAATATGTCAATGTGTGATAGCATTTACTGCCAGGGATTAATACAGAGGAAAAAACCCACAGTTTTAAAATTCAAGTATAAAAAGTTACATACCTGATAGAGTGTTATCCAGAATTTTCATTGGGTTCTTACGATCTTGGCAGTGAGATGTCAGCAACCTGTATGATTTAATAGATTATTTTATTTATTTATGTATTTTGTGATAATTCTGATTTTTTTTTTTTTTTTTGAGAAAAAAAGAGACTAATTTTGTTCCAACTGAGCTTAAGTATTATGCTTTTAGCACTGTATACATCTTCGGTTATTAATTAAAAATAAGTATATTAAACTAAAGTTTTAAGCAATAGTAATAAAAAACTATGCTGTTTCAGAATACTTCTTTTAAATGCAAGGGTATAGAAAAAGCATATTTTAATTACGCTTATTTTTCCAACCACTGGCTTTAGGGAAAAAGCCTCACTTCCAGTTTATCAGAAGAGTTAAATCTCTGGTAATTTACAAAAATGTAATTACTAGTACATTGTTTGAATTACAATATTTTCTTCTTTATTCTTTTTTTAACAGAATGAACTGACATTCTTGTGCCTGAAAGAGTCAAATGTGTTACGGATTATATCAATTCCTTTTACAGATGGAACTCAGTTCCGTCTCAAACTCAGCTGTTTGCCTTAAATAATAGCGATTAAGAGGAGGAAGGTATCTGTGCAGACAGTGAGTGAGTCTGAAGGAACATAGTCTTTGCAGATGTTTGCATTTATGAGCTAAACTACCAGAGGTCTGTAGTTCAGGAGCAAATCTTTCTGATGCCAGGAGTGGTCAGGAAGTCTAGAGGACTCATGTTTTGGTCCCAAGCTAACATACACTGTTGCATTTTAAAAGGAAAGCAAAATAAGATAAAATCAAGTCTGATCCTTGGACTTAGAGAAGGGCCAATTAAAGGAGAATACTTTGCAAGATGCAAAATCCAACAATTAGTTTCCTCCTCCATTGTGTGTAACAGTTTGTTTTTTTAATACTTCATCTTTGGTTTCTTCCCATTACGCTGGATTTTATCCAGCTCAATGAAGAGGATGTCATATGGCTTGTTCTTCAGATGTTTAGCTCATAGTTTTGTGAAGACATCTTCCTTAGTATGGTGTTGCTGTCTTCATCTGATCACAGCATATCAGTAAAATTCCATTTCTTCTTGATCTTGTCTTCTGCTTCTGCAGCTGTAGCAATACCTTGGCCATGATAACAGTAGATGGTTGTCTGGTTGCTTTCCAGAGTGGCTTACAGTTTTGGATCTGCTTGTACTTGCTTGCAAATAAGTACTTTTCCTGTGTAAGAGGTCCAGTTAACTGCAGTACACCGAACAGGGACTTCAACATAGCTCTAATGGTTCTTTCAATTTATTCTTTTCCTCCTTTTCTGTTTTTAAAAAATGTTATTACCTTGAAACAGAGGAAAATTATTCACTGAGTGAAGTCAGGCTGACACTAGGCAAATTTTGTCTTACAATCTTGGGCCTACTCAGTTCCCCACTGACCCACACCAGTGCAGGTTTTGAGTTTTTGCAGAGCAGACAGTGCCAGTGATGTGGAGTTACCTGACTTGTCAATGGTGTTTTGCTGAAAACAAAGATAATTTGGACCAAAGTAAGTCAACAGGAATCTATAAGGAAAAGCTGAGCATTATAATTCCATTAATCATCTGTAGCACCTATGTGCAGTATGGTAGTCCTGCTGAATAATACATGCATTTATGAAGAGAAACTTGAAAAGGATACTTGCAAAAAAGAAAAAAAAAAAAGAAAGATTGTTGTAAACCGAGGTATGGTGTCAGACATACGTAAGACAACATTTTCCTGTAATTGAGCAAATCTACCATTTTATATAAGTAGGTTGATGTTTTGTTTGAAAAATCAGTAGGATTATCCTCCTCTTTCCAATGTAGTTGGATAGCTGTTGGAGCATCAGAGGCCGCCTTTCATACCTGTTGATCATCTTGTCACTTTTCTCTCTGAAATAATTTTATTGACTTACTTGGCTTGAAAAGAATGGAGCTGTGTAAGGATATTGATAAAGCTACTCAGATGCATCAGCTGTTGAATAGCAAGTGTACAAAGCGTTGTCCAGCAATCGTGGTTCCAGATGAGGTTGAGTGGTGGCACACCTCAGCTGTCTATTATGCCTTAGGGGATCATTTGCCGACTGACACACCTGTTCTACCCAGTGGGGCTTCTGGCACTGACTCTTTCTTAGATATCCTTTTGTTTGTGTACTAGCTTCATTATCTTATCTCCACAGATTTTAGAGCCTATCTGATGTAAAATATGCTACACTTGATAAAGCTCTGAAGAGCAAAGAAGACTGAAAGAGAAAGCAGGGGGAGGGAGGGTGAAGCAGAGGGCTGGAAAACTGAAGAGTATCTTCATGCAAATCTAAGTTGCCTTTTTGCCTGGGAAAACAAACAAACAAAAGAACCCCACTAATAGATTTTGGATGTTTCTGAAGGACAAAATTATTTTCTTTGTGAAAGGATCTTTACTGTAGCGTTTAGTGTGAGGGAAGCGGCAGGAGCAATGTTACTGCCCTCGGGCAGATAGGTAACAGCCCAGGCACTCCTTTTGCTAGCAGTTGTATCCCCTCCCTTACTTGCATGCTTCTCGCTAATACATTTGCTTTTAGCAGCCTCACCTGAACTTCCCCTGTGTCGCGGTCCTGTGTGCTAGACCTAAAGCCTCTTCCTGCTTTTTTCTGTTCTTGCTGATTGAGTCATTGCTCCCTGTCCTCTCTAGTATCTCCTTTGTAAGACTGTCACTTTACAGTTTCCTTTCCCAGGGCTAATCAGGTCCCAGCTCTTCTAATCTTTCCTTACTGGTCAGATTCTGTTGTCTCCTAAAATCTCTCATTTTTATGCCTCACATTTTAATAATAATATTTCTAGGTCAAACAACACTTGATTAAAACTTTAAGGGTAAATGTAAGAAATCACTGTGCTTGTGGTAGCACATACAGAACACCCTTTCAAAGTAATCTCTTTTCACTCATAGTTATGAAAAACTTTACCCATATTGCTCCATTTGTGTGACCTTCACCTCTGAATTGTACGTACTACGCAGAACTTGAGCTTCAAAATACTTTATTTTTTACTAGCATCTCCTGGGAAACTTATCAAAGATCTATCCATTAGATCACTTGACAACAGCTCCAGCTCTATGTACTTCAGCTGCTTCATCAGAAGTGGGGAGAATAGCTATGTTTGTAGTCTTGCCACATGACTAGGTCTGTCAGTACTTGTGTAAAGGTTATTCCCAATCTAGATCCAGACAGGAGTGTGCCATCTAAGTAGTAAATAATTCAGAATATGTGTCTATATAGTCAAAAGGCATCGCAGGATTCCTTTCATAATCTGCTTTAAGCATGGCTTCCTGCAAGGACTGAGAAATCACACTGAACTCTAGGAAAATATGTGCAGATTGGCTTCAGTACTAAAATCTAATACACATGTATATTTATTGCATTTTTAAACTGTGACAGAGAGAAAGCATCACAAAAACTAGATCAAGAAGAGAAAGTTCAGTATTAAGGTTGTCACGTGCTGCTGTCCTGAATTCCTTTTTTTTTGGTAAAAGCCATAGCTTTTCTTTAGCATAAAACTTTATTTTTCTCAAGTGAAACCTCTTCACTTGAGAATTAAAAAAAAAAAAAGAAAAAAAAAAAAGAAAAGGTTCTTTGTTTCATTTGAAAGGTTATGGCTATTGTGTAATTCTGAATAGCATTAACAGCTAAGTTCTACAAATGGCATTATGCACTTTTGTTTGTTCCACCTGAGCAGTTATCTGCCTGAGTGGCCATTATCTCTTGAGAAATACTCAAGTGGTCAGTATCATGCGCTGGAGAGTTTCTCAATATTTACTGCATTCTGGTTAGATGAAATGCAGTTCCGTTCTACTGTGTCAGTTCAGGGGTTTTATCTTACATTCTTTCACTTTCTTTACAGTTGCAGTTCGGTCTTGGGCTAGTGTCAGCTGTGATGAGACCAGCAAGCTTTAACAATAATAAACATGCACGTTGTTGAAATTTCTTTTGCCCCTTAAGAAAGCTCATTCAGAAAATCCCTGATGACGCAAAGTGTGTGAGTAGAAATTGTAGCTTGTAAGGAAAGGGGTCACCTGGACCTGTGTTTGAACGAGCTTCAGGAGTCAGTGAAGTAGGGGTGTGTTGTGGTAGTTGTTCTTTGTTCTTATTTATTTATTTATTTTTAGTTAAAGTCAGTGAAGGACCACTGCTGTATTTAAACAAAGAAAGAAAGATCAGCAGTGTTTCTCTAGTATTTAATCGGCATGTGACAACAAGTAATAATTTGCTTTTTGAGCCTGTGGATATTTGCCTCAATGGTCAATGAGGGAACTCATGTTAAAACTGAACTCTGATTTCGCTCTGCACAGATAACTTCGTTGGACAGACTGTGTTTTATGCCATCAAAGATACTAATTCTTAAAAGTAACTATACAAACATGTGTTCCCATCACATGAATTCCAGGAATCTATAAAAGTAAACAGTTTCTAGCTATTGTTTTCTTCATCTGTGAGAAGCATTTGGTATTTTGCAAGTTAAAAAGGGTAGGAGCATTAGCTTCTCGGACTAACATTAGTTGCTTTCTTTTGACTATAAATCTGGGAACAAAATGATTAAATAGACTGGAGAAGAGGAGGACAACTCAAATAAAAAGGCACTTACATTTATTGCATTTTGCAGGGTTGTTTTCAGGAACAACGTATGTCTCTTGAGACTTTGTTTCTTATCCATTTTATGGAGCTCTGGCCTCTTAACAGCACGACTTTAATGGCTTGTTCTTGGGGTTTTGAGTTGGTATCAGAGCTTGCCATGAAAACAAGCCTGTTACAAAGAGGTCAGGTTTCACGAGACAGCAATAGGCTTGTAAAAACAGATTTTACTGGAACAAATAAAGTCAGAATTAAGAAGAAACCAGAGAATTGTGTAAAGAAACAAGATACAGAAGGAGCAAGTATTGAGCTAAACTGATAAGAAATGTATACATTTGGATGAGAGGTAAGTGGGGATTTTTTGTTTCTAAAACCACATTTAGTGACATTATTGAGTTTTTCTGAAGATTTTGTGCAGTTTTCCGTAGTCCTGACATTTACTATCTTTAAAGACTAATTTTCTGAGGAATTTTGGTGATTCTGCTCAGATGGAAAAATGTTCATTACATACTAGCTTAAATTAGCAACTTGCACTGGATTTTCTAAAGATTATAGCTGAACCTGTTCTTGCTTGCTGTCATGATGACATTTTGTGTTCTGTGAAATACTACGTTTCCACTATTTCTTTTGTAGTTCTTGATAGTCTCACATCTGTCTGCAGCTGTAATGTACCAGATACATGGAAATAAATAGTTCTTTTTATATGCATAAATGAAAATGAAATACTGTGTTTCTGTTGTCTCATTCTGTCCTTTTAAATAATTGTACCAATATAAGAAAATTCTGAGTGTGATTTTTTAGTTCCTTTGGAGGTGAAACTTTTAAAGTTGTGTAAGAGCCTTGCTTTGGTAAGACTGTGTAATTATCCTTCTGCCTCATTAAAATGGTCCTTTCTTATGGCAGTGGCTGTATGGTGCAGCTGTGCTACATGATGGCTCCGAAACTCATATTCTGTTGATTTATGTTGTTCTTATTGTCTGTGCTTTTATTATATTTGTAGAGATTTTATTTTGAAAGCAAGCATACTTGCCTAGTTTACTACATCATACTTTCAGTAAATAAATGAAGAATGTGAAGCGCTATGTTTTCTGTTAGAAAATCTGTTAAGAACAGCACTAGGGAAATATTCTGACTCCAGGTGAACACACATTGTCAGTACAGTGAGTAATTAGAACAGATAAGGAGGGAAGACTGGATTTACCCCTCCACCCCCCTTCTGTGGTGGAAAACTACAGGAGAGTCAAACTGCATCAAATTCAGCAGAAAGCAAGTTCAGAAGGTACAGAGTTATGGGAACAACCTGGTATATGTGCGGGCTGTTTGACTTACACTGAGTCTCTGTTCTGTGAAGCTGAACTTCTGTAGGCAGGCAAAGAACTATTAATTCTCTTTTTTTTCTTCTGATGATCCTTTAGCAATCAAAAGAAAATCTGTGTAAAGAGGGAAGTATTTTCATGTTTGCCTCTAACA
Source organism: Coracias cyanogaster (assembly GCA_033124195.1). Classification (NCBI taxonomy): domain Eukaryota; kingdom Metazoa; phylum Chordata; class Aves; order Coraciiformes; family Coraciidae; genus Coracias; species Coracias cyanogaster. Next base: position 31,618 of record JAVSBS010004722.1, read on the forward strand.
GGCTTTAAATGTAAGGCTTCTGTTGTAACGTCTTTATGCAGGTTGTGGGGTTTTTTTTGTTCTTGAACCTGGTACTGCTCAAAAGTGAAAGAAAGAACAAAAAATGGAACACAGGGAACTAGGTTAAATTCTGCTGGTGAGAGAGTGGCTAGTTCTGTCTGCCATGAAGGGGAGTAGGGAACAGACTTCAGATTGTACTGGGGCTGTGGGAACTCACTGCCAAAAGCATAGGGCTGGTCATAAAAATGGATCATCTCTGCTTGTGTTCTGGGAGTCTGAGTCACATTTGAGGGACCAGACTTAGTTTCCAACGGCTACAGTGTCTGCACCCTATGGCTGCAGCTGCTTTCAGGTGATTTTGCTGTACAAGGCAGTTTGGTTGTCTTGTTAATCACAATGTTTGGGAGGCCTCTTCGCAAAGCTGCAACACTTTCACTCTGCTGGTATGATGTGGAACACTCATTCTTACAGAGCTGATGCAGCTACAGGAATGCAGTGCAAAAAGAGGATTTACCCTGACCTGGGAAGTGAAATAGGTATACTAGTAATAGGAATCTTTAAGTTGTGTAGTTAGGCCCATGGTAGGCGTTATTTGTGCATGAAGGGGACAGCAACCAGATGATGTCACATTTCTTTCACGTGCCAATGTTAATCTATTGATGCTATACAGTAGTATTAAAAAGACAGAGGGAAGAGCATTCATTCCAATGCTTGGTGTGCATCAGTACAGTATGTGTCCTCTATACAGAAGGGTGTTACTGAGAATGTGTTAAAGAGGATGAAAAAACATTTCAACTCATAAACAAGTAAAATAGAGGGATTTTTTTTCAACACAAAACGTGAATGTTAAGAGATGGGAAACTTACTAATATTGGTTTGTCTATTGAAACCATGTTTCTGTATAATTTATACAAAAGTAGACATTTTTTTAAAGAAATAAGAAAATACCATGGAGTACTGATGAGATTGTTTTCTCTGCAGTTAGAGCGGGTGGGAATGTGTGTGGAATTTTGTGGTGCAAGTTACTCAAAAGGAGGTGCCTCTGAGGAGTTGTTCTTTCTGTTAATTATGTTGTAAGTTGTTGTAAATAAGCAACTAATTAGGTTTTTTTTATTCCTTTCCCTTTGGAAAAGTGGGGGAGCATTTCTTTTCTGAGCAAAGAAATCCAACTACTGATCAATTTCTTAGGTGTCTGTTAGCTGGATGGTATTTATTGATCAACCACTTCAGTTGGCTTGATTTTGTTAACTCCTTAAGTTGTAAATGATCAAAATTCTTTTGATGCTCTGTGCATCTGCTTGGTAGTTGCTTGGACTATTGTGATGAAAGTGTTCATACGTGAGTAAATATATTTTGAGATTTCTTATCAAACATGAACTTGTACAGGTCTGCTAATACTTTCACTAAAGTGAGAGTTATTAAAGGAGTAAAATATGACTGTCAGGAACCAAATGTTGTTTTGGAAATTTTCTATTGCAGTCAAGCATAGTGGGGCCAGTCCCAAACGAGTTGAATTGACATGACCTTCATTAGTTCAGTAATGGATATTCTTTCTGGCTGCATGCCAGTCAGTTTGTATGCTTAATTCTATTTGAGAGTGTCATTTTCATTAAAACATTTTTTTACTGAATTAGGTTAAAGCAAAGTTACCTCAATTAAACCTTTAACCAGTAAAGCCATGCTGTTGTGCAAAGTTGACAAGGTAATTAGACATACCTTTCTTTGCATATAGAGAAGAGGACTATTTGAAGTATTTCTGAGTATTTTTGCAAGTTGATCTATGATCTGGAGTTGGTTTAGCCACAAAATTTTCCTCAATTTAGTCCTTTAAACCTGGTGTTCTTTTATTTTTAGCCATTTCTGCATTTGAAGTGCAGCCACTTTCAACTGAGGTCCAAGAAGGTGGAGTAGCTCGGTTTGCCTGTAAAATAACAACAAACCCTCCTGCTACTGTGACATGGGAAGTGAATCGAACAACTTTACCTTTAGTCATGGACAGGTACTCTGCAGTTACACATTTTAGAGTGTCATTTGTTTTCTGTGATAATTTAAAGCCTGCCACAAAAAGAAAATCTGAATACTTGCAATTCCATTTTAAGAAAAAGGTTCCATGTGTATATTGTATCAACTATTAAAAATATCTAGTAATAGTTATGTTGTTAATGAATTTTACGGAGGTCTTAGGTGTGCAGACCAGAATCACCCCCTATTGTCTACACAGTAATCATTGACCTATCAATTGTTATTGGTGATTTTTTTTTTTAATGCAAGTCATCTTCAGGAATGGGAATGTGGTGGGATTTGGCTGTGGGTGCAGTTTGAACTAGCAGGATTGCTTTCACAGAAGAATTGATGCTGAACATGTTTTTATTTAGAGGTCCAACAGAGAATTATATATACAGAAAATGGAGTTTAAACAGTTCATCCTGGGGAAATTATGCGCAGAGGCTTCTCTTGAATTGATTAAGTTGTAGCATACAGCCTGCTTCCTGCTAGACTCTTTCCATGTCCAGATTGTATTTATTGAACCTATTCTCATCCTTCTTGACATGTAACTTTTGTTGAACATGTCTAAGATACCTAGCATGAAAAGGAAGGTAAGAAGAGAAATGTAAAAATGAAAAGCACAGGTGCATTTCTGTGAACTGTGTGCCAGTATATCAGAAATCTGTGCTAAAAATCTGCCAACCTCAATAACATGAATGTAGTACCTGGCTAGAGAAAGTTGAGATGTTTGGTTCTGAGGGTGAGAAGGATCTGGTTGTTGAAAGTAAATTCCTTTGCTCTCATGGTGGTGCTGTGGGGAATTGCCTGTAGTTCAGAAATGCAGGGAGATGAGTCATGTATAGAGAATGTTGCTGAGTCTCCAGCCTGCTGCTCCCAAGTCAGGGTAGCAATGGCCATTTGTAAATCAAGTAGTTTATTTCATGATGGTGTTCACTGGCTGAATATTTATCTGCATTTCATTTTTCGTTTCTGTGGCAGGATAACCACTCTGCCTACAGGAGTTCTTCAAATCTATGGTGTTGAACAGAAGGATGCTGGAAATTACCGATGTGTTGCGACAACAATAGCCAATAGACGTAAAAGCACTGAGGCGGTGCTGAGTGTTATTCCAGGTACTCACCGTGTGAGATTTTTTTCAGTGGCATTATGTTCTTTTTTACATTATAGCAAAAACACTTATATACATTGAAGAGCTGTAACTGTTCTCTGAACCACTTGTCCAAATAATGATTTTTCTTGCTTTTATCTTGTGGCTAAAATATTTTTCAGTTTAAGTCTCCACAATTACTGAAATAAGGCTTTGGTGTAAATTTAATTTGAAGCATCTTTAAAACAAAGTCATGTTTTATTTCGTATTTTGAGGTTTTTTAAAGTTGTCTCACTTTCTTGTTTTTCTTTAAAAAATGTTTTTCCCTCCACAGCCTCAGACTTGAAGCCTTTCCACAAGCCATCTATAATAGCTGGTCCTCAAAACATTACGGCTTCTCTTCATCAAACTGTCATACTGGAGTGTGTAGCCACAGGGAATCCAAAGCCAATCATCTCATGGAGCCGGTTAGGTAGGTCTTAAAATTACAGCATACAACATTCAGCCTATGGAGAGGAAGTGAAACCGAAAAGAAAGGATTCCAGCAATTAGCTTGCTGTCTGAGGCTTCATGCAGTCAGCAGCAATTAGTAGGTTGGGTTAGGATAAGTGAAACACTTTTAGTTGCTTACTTCCATACTGCTGTTAAGAAGCCCTGAGGTTTTTTCAGGCTTTGGACTCCTTGCTTCTGCTGTCAATCCCACACTGCCCCCAGCGCAGTGTGGGCAAAGTGCTGGGTAGGGTAGTGACCTCCAGGGATCTGTGACTCAGAGTTACAATTGGTGGTAAGTCAGGGCAGGTTGGAGTGGTTGTATCCTATGAAACAATTCTGTAAATGTTTCTCCCCTTCTTCTTCTTAGAAGCACTATGTGGATGTGATTTGGACCTTGTGTTAACAGGCAGTTTGGACTCTGGATAGGTATAATCAAATCCTGAGTAGTCTCCCTGGAAAAGGAGAAGAGAAGGAATGCAACAAGAATAATAACATTCATCAGTGCATCATATTTTTCCATGAAAACTACATCTGTTTTCATTTCGACATGTACTTAAAGGTGAAAGGCAGGATTGTACATTTAGGAGCAAATAATGAAAAGTTTTCCTATATTTTTTTTTCTAAAAGTGGGAGAAATAAGCATATCTTTCCTGGTTGATTCAGTGGCTCTTATAGACAAACAAGAAAAAGGTTACTTAACAGTCACAGAGCATTTGCTGTGAAAATAGAAGAAAATACATGGCAATAAAATATACTCATTTTATCGCCGGCATAGTTCAGAGGGAGATAAATGATCCCTGTTTGTAAAGATGTGGATGTTGGTAGCAAAGAACTGAGTCATAGTGCAAGGCAATTGAGGAGGCTAATTGGGAAAATGGCATTATTTTTTTAGGTGTGATGTTGTGTTTCAGATATAAACTACTTACCAGGTGGTGAGACCCAACCATCTGAATAGTCAGGTAACTGGAGCGAAGAGGAAAGCAAATGCAAAACAGAAACCTCTGAAAGCTCATCTGTGCTTTCCCTTTGCATCTTTTGACTTCTAAACTTTTTAATCTATGCCATTACAGCCTAGGCAACAATATTCAGATAAGTTATTTAGATACATTGGACAGCCATGTAACCACACTTCTCCAACTCTCTCAACAGACCATAAGTCCATTGACGTCTTCAATACCCGTGTCCTTGGAAACGGGAACCTCATGATCTCGAATGTAAAGGTGCAGCATGCAGGCGTGTATGTCTGTCGAGCCACTATTCCAGGCACACGAAACTTCACGGTAGCAATGGCAACTCTCACTGTGCTGGGTGAGCCCACTTTGACTTCCACAGTGTTCTAATATCTTGTGTCTGTCTTGAGCTGTGCTGTGTATTAGGCTGAATTTTTATCTCAAACATGGTGCACCAAGGGCTGTAGGGAGACTGCGGAGATGAAGCAGATCACAGCACTGTGGCTGCCTTCTGTCTGCTGACTTAGATAAGAAGTGTCAGATATTCAATGTTTGAGTTACAAACCAGCAGTTCATTTGCACTTGGAGATACTCAGGTGTTATGTTTCCTCTGGGAATGCAGGCTTTCAACAGAAAAAAAATCTGTAACAAAGTAGAAATATGTAATATAGATACGCTTCGTGAGCAGTATGTTATAGACTGGAGTTTGATTTGTTTGTATTCATAAATAAATGAATAAAAATATGTAGAAATGTTGCTCATTTAAACAACTGTGCTTTGTTTACCTGCAATGTGCTTTCTGGGTGGGTATATGTGTATTTGAGTGGCCTGAGGAGAGAGGTTTGTGTGTGGAAAATTCTAACTGTCCTTGCACTTGTTCGGTCTTGATTTTTTTTTTTCTCTCCCCCCCACCCCCCCGCCCCTTGTTACTTATCTGTAGCTCCACCTTCATTTGTGGAATGGCCGGAAAGCTTAACAAGGCCTAGAGCTGGTACTGCTCGTTTTGCTTGTCAGGCAGAAGGAAATCCTGCCCCTAAAATTTTGTGGTTAAAAAATGGAAGGAGAATACACTCCAATGGTAGAATAAAAATGTACAACAGGTAAGATTACAACTGTTGTCTGAGTGCTGTGCTAGTGATGTGCTACCAACGGATGAATTTCCAGTAACTAGATATAGCCAAGCAAAATACAACTCTAAACATGAAAGTGGACATTAAATGTAGTTATGGATGTTTCCTTGGCAAAAAGAATGCAGATTAGTCAATACCTAAAATCCTCAGCAAAGCTTTTGTGATCACTGCCTGACCTGGGGGAGGAACTGAAGAGTTTTACCACAGAGTTGCTCTAGATTTACAGTAGTGTAACAGGCTGGAATCTTGCTAGTTGGTTGAGGCTCCATTTCACTGCTTCTGTAGAGTGAGCAGCTCATACCACAGAGTTGATTAAGGAATGACAACTCTAAGGTTCTCCTTTGCAGGCAGGGAATAGGTTTACAGTTTTGTTTTCACTGTGCCTGGCTTTGCAGGCATAAACATAAACATGGCCAGTTTTGAGGAACACTTCAAGTTGCTAAATTTCACAGTTACACATCCATTTCTAATAGGAGAGTTTGTGGCATGTCAGTCAGTTATACTGAGCTCATGAAACAGAGGCAAACGTAACTGTTGCTGCATTACATAGAGCTAAGTTCATCCAAGATGTGAGCATTTTTTTCTTCCTTTTTCTTCCTTTTGGATTCAGTAAATTGGTGATTAACCAGATCATTCCTGAAGATGATGCTATTTATCAGTGCATGGCTGAGAATAGCCAGGGATCTGTTCTCTCCAGCGCCAGGCTTACTGTGGTTATGTCAGAAGACAGACCCAGTGCACCTTACAATGTCCATGCTGAAACAATGTCAAGCTCAGCGATCCTGCTAGCATGGGAAAGGCCACTGTATAATTCAGACAAAGTGATTGCATACTCAGTTCATTACATGAAAGCAGAAGGTAAGCAGTTTGATTTAAATACTATTTAACTACTTGTATGTGGTAAGAACTTCAATGTCCTTGCAAAGACTCTCAAATTTGCATGGTTTGTAACCAGGGCTGCATCAGAGCATACCTGCATATAAACGCATAGCGTAATCAGCAGGCATACTTTTGCCCCATCATCTCATTTGTGGGACTGTGTGTTCTTCCAGCTGACCATTGTCTGGTCACTCCAGTGAGCGGATATTGAAGTTAGGAATGGAATTTAAAACCTAGGGCCTCCAATAGTGCTATGTGGTTTTCTTTCTGTCCTGAGCCTACTCTCTGCCTACTCTGTTCCATGTGTGTGCTTAGCAGGGAAGGACAGAGCATGCAACAGAATCCTGGAGGCTTACAGAGTTGGACTTTTCACCAGAGGTAGCTCTTTTGTCTAGATGCCCAAATTCTTGTGACTTTACTGGCTTTCATATATTTTGGAGTAGAATAATTGATACTTTATTGGCTTAACTATCTTCTCTTAGAATTGATGATGACTGAACGGTAAAATCCACTCTCCTTTCACCTCTAGGACTCCTACAATAAGAAAAGTATACTCAAACGCTAAAATACGCTGAAATAGCCATGAATAGTTTATCCTAGTCTCTGAAATGATAAATGAATTCCTATATAAAGGGGAATAGATAATTAAAATTAAAGTGAGTAACTAGACTTCTAAAAATCCATTAGTGCTAAATAACTGCTTTAGGGTAAGGTAGTCCTTAAGTTGGTAGAAACGAGGCATTTTTCATAAGCAGGAGAAGTGATTGCCAAATGACTTGAAAGTTTGTTAGGTGCGTGGCTTAAACTAAGCTGCAACGCAGGTCTGTTTTCTGGGAGTGATTTCTTTTTCCATTTCTATTCAGTAAGTGGTTTATTCAAGGACAGGACTGCAGATGCTCAGCTCTGTGTGGAATACCAGTCTGCCATCTGCTAAGCAGAGGACAGGAAGTACAGCTTAATTACTCTAATACTGATGCAGGAATAGCTGCCTTTGCTTTTGCAAGTGGGATATTTCAGGACAGAAGAGAATTTTGTCTGAAGGAAGGAAAGAGTTTTAAAGATAATGAGGATGAGAGGTGGGGGAAATTACCCCCTCCACTTTCAGTCACTGAGGTATTGTGCTCATGACCCCCTCTTAAAGCTAATATGAATAAAGTCACACTAGGTAAGTTATCTGTGTAATTGTAGGTCCATTGCCAGTGTAGAGAGCAGAGACTTCAAAGAAAACTGGAAAACTGTCCTTAGGAAAGCATGTATTTGTGCAGGAATTACTCTTGCATAGTAGAGAAAGCATGTAACTTCTGAAATGCATTTTCTGCAAGGTCGTTTTGCAGTCTTGCCTTATTTGCTTGCTTATCCAAAGGTTATATCTTGTTAAATGAGGTTGTAGCTTGTCTTGATTTAAAAAAAAACAAAGCAAGCTCCAAACAAAAGCAAACAACTAACCGAAAGAGCCTGATTTATTTGAACTTGCTTTCTCAAATACTCATTTTTTCATCTTTCCAGACCGTCGTGTGATATTTTTTTTATATCATGCTGTTGTGCATCCTTTTACGTTAGTAAAGAAATCCACGCAGGGAAAGCAGGGAGGGATGCGTTAATAGGAGTAATTACAGTGGTGGGGATCAAAACATAGGTGATTTTCATGCATTTTTTTACTTGGTAATATGATTGGGTAGTACCAGAAGATCTGCATGAAGTCATAAAAACACTTTTGTCTTGTTTTGTAGAAAAAATGTTGAGTGTCAGAGGTTAGTGGACTGCACTTCTGTAAAAATAATTGCCTTCTAAGTGATAGTTTGTAAACTTTTCTGAGAATGTTGCTCACGTATCAGAGGCATTATTAAAAACCTAGAAAATGCCTTTGTGAGAGTCACATCAGCCGTCTCTCTAATGTAAATTTAGAAGCATCTATATTTAAATAAATGCAAATTAAATATTAATGAAACTCTTTTGATGACATTTACCCAATACCAGGCCATCAAGGTGCTAACATAGATTGTTGACATTGTGAACACCTTATTTGCTCTGTAAGAATTCTGAATAATTATGAATTAATTTAAATAGTTTGTATGAATATATTGCTTTCAGTATTCTTTTCATTCTCTCCCTGCCTTAATAAAGATTAAAAATTATCTCAGATCTGACTTAACTAGAATTTATCTTACTTGCTTAAAGCTTCTTGTGTAACTTTTTACTTTATACATTTATGTTCATATATTGCTCTTCTGTTTTAGTTAGGAACCACATTTGTCAGTGTGAGCAAAGAACATTTTATTGCAAAAGAAGTAGAGCACTTGCCAAGTGTCCTAAGTTGTACTGGCATTTATGATTCCATAAACTTTCAACAGAAAGGAAAACTGGGTAGTACACTAATCATACACAGTTTTGCAGTGTTTTTTCTACAGACTTCACAATGTGGTAGATGTTTGAATACAAAAGATACCATCACTCATTGTTTAATTTCACAATGCAAGTATTCTGTTGTTTCACTGTAAAAAGAGGTTCAGGTCTTCTTGCCTATTAAAAGAAAAAGTTAGTGTTTTAATCGAGTTAGTTGAAGAAACTAACAGGTGGGGTTTGGGGGGTTTTGTGTTTTTGTTTCTTTAAGCAGAATATTTTACATTCAAATCGGGGTCATAGTAGCAAGAGGAATAAGGGTCCGATGAGCGTGCATGTTGGAGTGTGTTAATTCCTTGTTAGTGATTTAGAAAAAGCACAAAGAGAACACTGATTGTGGTGGAAGGCAAGCCTTGTTCTCTATTATGGCTGTTTCATTAGGGCCTCTGCATGAGGCCTAGCAATCCATTCAATGAGAGAACAAGTCCTTTTAATTTGAGCTCAAGGATCTTGTTTAGCAGGTCAGAAATCGTGCCTTGCAATTCCTAATTAACAAGCCATTAACTAGTCTGTTGTGAAATGCTCGTAATCTTGTCTAATTAAAATGCTATCAAGTTAATTCATAAATGTGGGAAAACTTAATGTTGGAATTTGCCTTTCGTTTTGTTTATAAATTCATTTGTGAAGAGAAGGAGCTGGCTCTTACAGACTTTTGATTAAGTTGACATGCACTTGGTGTGAATTGTTCGTTAACACAGCAGCTTTCACCACACCTATTCCACTTTAGAGCCTTCCTCTATAGGAGTAAAGCCCAACAAAGACAAGGACTGCTGCATGCATTGCTATGCATATTTTAATGTGAATTGCTGAGAATATTTTTCTTTTTTTTAACAACTCACTAAGGGGCCAAACATTTTTGAAGCTCATTCTGGTATGTTCTTACTGGCCTTTCTCCAAATTAAAGAAAAAAACATGTCAATCAAATTTAATTCAATTTGTAGGGCTAAAATGAATCCTTTTAGTGAATAAATTCTTTCTGTTTGTTTCTTTTGGGGGAGGGGTGAGGGGGATGGTGGTGATGCTGTTTGTTTTGCTTTTGATGGAGTGGAGCCCTCACATTCCTTGCAGTCTGCTCTGTAAATAGGTTTTGGAAAAACCCTCCGTGACTCTAAACAAATAGATTTAGAACCTCGGTATGAATGATGAGGCTATTAGAGCTTGTCTGTTGTGTTACTGTACATTGGGCACAATTTGTTGTGACTAATTCTAAATAGGGTTTAGAATTGCATTCAGCATCCCTTATTCAGGAAAATCCTGAAACAGCATAATCTACACCACAGCAAGACACAGCACAGTTACTCCTGCGCAGGAAAAAGCTTTTACTTGGTAGGGTTGAAAAAATAGAGGTAGGCTGAGGAAGAACATGGAATAATTTTCTAAGATCTTAAAGCCAGGATACTGTGATATTTAGGGATTGTCAGGAGTTTTTGTTTGTCTAACCCTTGTATTATGCCAGGTTTAAATAATGAAGAGTACCAAGTGGTCATTGGAAATGATACAACCCATTACATTATCGATGACTTGGAACCAGCCAGCAACTACACCTTCTATATTGTAGCTTATATGCCTCTGGGAGCCAGTCAGATGTCAGATCATGTGACTCAGCACACCCTTGAAGATGGTAAGACAAATACCACTGATTTAGGTAATAATTTTTATTTACATTGAATAGGAACATGCAAACAAGTGCTAACAGCTCTTGAGGATCCTGAATTTCCATTGGCATCAGTGAGGCTTCTGGATATATGCAATGTAAGACTGAGCTAGCTAATCAAAGACATGAGAAAAAAGTAACATTCTGACCAGGCAATATTATGTATTACGCGGTGTCTTTTTCATGCTGAAAGATGTTTAATTAAATCACGTAAAAAGCTATTCTAGGTCTGCAAGAACTCTCTCAATGTTTAGAATTTGGTGATAGCCTAGAATTTAGTCTCTATGGCTCTCTCTTGGACATCTGAAATGTGAATCAAACGGCACACCCACTGCATCTTTTGAAATTTTGTAGGAAAAATTGGAATAAAGCTTGCTGTACCAAGAAAAAAAAAAATCAATGTTTTTTTTCTTTGTTTTGTCTATGTGCTTTTTATTGGAATCAGAATTTAACAAAAGACTCTACTGACTTATTTCTGTGCAGTGATTTAACTAATATTAACATCATGGCAGCAATAAACTGTTTAGTATAGCTCATTAGAACTGACTAATAATTTCTGACAGGGTTAAGCTTTTGCAGCATGGAACATTACCAGTTCCAGTTGTCTGCCTGTCTCTGCCAGAAGTTACTACCCTCATTACATGGTTGGCAGAAGGAAACATGCCCTCAGTCTCCAACAGTATAGGTTGTTGACTGGGCTCTCAGTTTAAGCTGCTGCATCTAACCTTGACAGTCAGTTTGTCAGAATAGTAAGGTGCTGGTGGCTTTTGATTACTACTGGCAGCAACAAGAGCAGAAAATGTTGAGGGCCTTACAGAAAGGAGCTTGCTAAGGCTGTAGTGCATGCAAAAGGTGAAAAGTATGAACAGTGTCATGTTATCCTTAAAATAAACAAGGATCTACAAAACTACTTCGATTATTTACATTACTGGCACCTCGTCATAAACAACGGTGTCAGACGAGAATTTTCCACCTCTCTTTTCTCAGAGTTCAAAAGCTTTGTCTCTTCCTTTTTAGTTCCCTTGAGAGCTCCTGAAATTAGTTTGACAAGCAGGAGTCCTACAGATATTCTCATCTCTTGGCTGCCAATCCCTGCAAAATACAGGAGAGGTCAGGTGGTCCTGTACCGTCTGTCTTTCCGCCTCAGCACAGAGACCAAAATCCAAGTCTTAGAGCTTCCTGGGACTTCGGATGAGTATCTCCTCGAAGGCCTGAGGCCTGACAGTGTGTACTTGGTTCGTATCACT